>JAKRZT010000292.1:0-62066 GCA_029582215.1 Solanum sparsipilum | reverse complement strand
AACTGGTAGCTGGGGGATTCATGGAAGTGGTAGTGTGGTAGGTGGTAGTGTGATAGGTGAGTATTTTATTTTAAAGATTTTATTGTAGTATTCTTTTGCTAAGTGTCTTAATCTTGATATCCCTTTAATGTTAATTTTTGGTAGTGTGAAATTCATGGTAAAATGTAATAATATTTATTGTAATATTCTTCGAAACCACTAAACATCCCCTTCAATTGAAAGAGTTGCAAAATAGTACGTGTGATGTGGAGCACTGCATTCCCTTTGGCCTAAGGCAAACGAATGGCGCCAATATCACCCATAAGATAAGGGTCATTACCATTAGGCTCATTGACATCGTTAAGGTTTCTGATGTCATCTTAATGGCCTACTTGGCAACGATTGCTGTTGTTCACACTCATACTTCTTGTTTCAACACACAAACAAGAAAAACAAAACCAAAATTAAGTAAGTAAGACTATGACTAACAAGAATGAAATCCAACTTAACAAAAAATTCTCAGCTAACACCACTCCCGGGCTTGCGGCACCATTTTTATTGATTAACGTTTCAAAGACACTTCATCCAATACTAAGCATCAATGATCCTTAGTTAGTAATATAACCCACCTAATAAATTGAAAAGCATGGAGTGGTACATACTTGAGAATCAATAGATAAGCATGAATATGCTCATGTCAGTCATAGGTAAAAACATTTACGAATAAAAGCATGGTTCAAGTGTGGGGTGACACAAGTGTCAAATATCAAGGGGATGTTTGGTTTCAACTATCAGCTACAACAACAAATAACACGAAAATAACAAATATAGAGACGAGTTCTTGGGATGTGATAGGATTATGGACTAAGGTAGACAAATGGGTAATTGCATTTATTAGTAAATAGTTGTGAATCAGTGGGGATAAACTTCTCTTGAACAATTTACCCCGAATCAAATTGGTTTCTCTCGAACACCAATAAGCAGCAATTAAGAACAACCAACTCTTTAGTCAATTCACTCTCTCGAGCTGAATGTGTGGAAAAAGGTTTAGGATTCACTCTCTCGAGTTAAACCTATGACAACCATTACCCACAGACCATCAAATCAGTAATCTTGGTTTTAAAACCTTTCTCTCGAGTAAGACAAAAACATGAAGGTAGAGTTGCATTTGCAACTACAACCCTTTAGATTAAGCCACAATTATTGTATGATATCACTTTTAAACAACATTTACACTATCAATTAACAATACCCAACAGCTAAATGAACCCAGAATCACATAATCCCACCCCAAAAATTGGAGTTTTAGCTAGACATCATAAAAAGATAAAAATTGTTACCAAACTGTGTTTCCATCAACTGGGTAAGATTAATTTCATCTTTATAGAGGTCTAAGATGAAGAATCTTCAACATCCACTTCCAATTTCTCTGAAATGGAAATCTTCAAAGCTAAGGAAATATTGTCTCAATACACAGTTCTAAGCTCTCTACTCAAAAAACTGATAATTATGATTCTATATTGTAAACTAGATAAAAATCTGATACTAAACTAAAAATTCAAACATGTATTTATAGTTACCAAAAATATGTTGCGAAAGACCATTAGGCGCATCACCCTTTTTGATTTGGCCTTCAGCATTTTCAAGTTCTGTAACTTTGGGTAATATAGTACTGTGTCGCGGAACCATTCAACGACTCGCCGACTGCTTCTTACTATTGCCGACTTGATTTTCTCCTTCAGTCCTTGACATATTGGAACATTAGGTGAGACCATGTCCATTTGGCGACTTGTCCAATGGTTTAGGCGATCCTCATTCCTTCTTTTCTTCATTCTTTTAGCTGCCTTATTCCTTTTTTCTCATTAGTATCTATGCTTTGTTCCTCAATCCAAATACCTAAAAATCAAGAATTTACATCAGTTATTGGCACAAAATATGCATTTGAGGACACTAAGTCTATTATAATAAAGCTCTAAATGAGTCCAAATTGTGGACTCATCAGTGATGACATTTAGGAAGAAAGGGAAACTTAGTCCTGATATGTAGGCCCGTATCAAATCTTGAGACGTGTTGGTAAGGTTGCTTATGAGTTAGACTCCAAATGAGTGGGCAACCGTGCATCCCATTTTCCACGTCTCTATGCTTAAGAAGTGTGTTGGAGATCCGACATCCACAGTTTTAATTAAAGGATTGGGAGTTGATGAGAGCCTTTCATATGAGGAAGTTTTGATTGAAATTTTAGACCGGCAAGTTAAGAAATTAAGAAACAAGAAAGTTGCTTTTGTGAGAAGTTTTGTCGAGAAAGCAACTAGTTGAGGGTGCTACTTTGAAGGTCGAGGCCAATATGAAGTACCTATATCCTCCTCTTTTTCCTTCTACTCCTAATCTAGCTTGAGGTAATGAATTTCGTATTGGTTTGTTCTATGTTTTAGAAGTCTTGTGTGTTTATGTGTTTTCATGATTTCTTTATATGCATGTTCATAAAAAAAAGCTTAAGTCTTGAAAGAAATGACTTATGTGAATTGTATCATCAGGTTGTCGTGCATTGAGTATGAGTTTCTTATAGACTTCATGAGATAAGTTGAAGAACATTTAGATATGCTTTTTGAGATTGAATTTCATATGAGCTCCATGAGATTGTGTTGAGCATGCTTTTAAGCTTGGAGATGATAGTGCCTCCTTGAAGTAAGAAATGTGAAAATTTCATGCATATTAGGTTGTTAGATGTAGTTTGTCACGACCCAGGGATACCCTCTAGACGTAATATGGCGTACTTGACCCCGAAGGGGTCTCATACAAGCCCTTAGCATATCATAACATAAGATAATAGAAAAGTATGAAAAATTTAAAACTTCTTTTAAACCATACACTCTAAAACATTTTCATAAGCAAGCGGAAGTCTTTACTAAACATTTGTCTCAACGCTTACTAATTATAGTTTTAGAATATCAAAGAATAGCACCCTACTAGGCTAGGGCTAACTACCATGGAAAACACACTACCACGCAAATCGAAGCTATACAAGGAAAAGTACAAGTATTCCAACGTAGCTACCATGCAAACATTCAAGTATAATATGTGCTACCCTTGAGGGATTATGAATCCTCGACCCTAAGCTACCTTTAGGAGAGTATGGTGTCTCAATCCTAAGCTACCCTTAAGAGAGTATGATGTCTCAATCCTAAGCTACCCTTAGGAGAGTATGATGTCTCAATCCTAAGCTACCCTTAGGAGAGTATGATGTCTCAATCCTAAGCTACCCTTAGGAGAGTTTGATGTCTCAATCCTAAGATACCTTGAAATCCTAAGATACCTTGAAATGGTCTTGGCCTAACCAAGAGATACTACCATGAAAGCATTCTAACAATGCTAGGTCAAGCTACCCTTAGGAGAGTACATATTATCAATCCTAGGCTACCATGCCTACTCTAATGTAACCTACCATGAAAAGCATCCTACAAATGCTAATTAAAGCTACCTTAGGAGAGTATCATTCCTCAATCTCAAGCTACCCTTACGAGAGTATAATTCCTCAATCCCAAGCAACCATGAGAACTCCTAACTCATGCTACCTGAACAAGCTATACATGAAGGGATCATATGTCACAACTTCAAGCTATCCAATTCTAACATGCTTTGGTTCATTTTAGGTGATTAGCCATTCAATCTAGAACCATTATATTTGAGAGGACCTTTCACATTCTACATACATACATTCATATAGTTCTGTGTAGGTCATATGGGTAAAAGCCTTCTACCACAATACTATGTATTTTGTATACCAATTTTATGCAAGCTATCTCATCATATTACACTTAATCTATAAGCCCTAGTGATCAACATCTTTGATTCAAGCCCTACTCTCAAGCTTTACTCTACAATCATCATTTTTGGGTAGATCACAAGACATAATAATCAGAAGCCTTAGTCATAGGCAATTCTAGTCATAATTCGTCATAAAGTCCCAAATTCCATCAATACAATTCATGATCTAACATATATTCATAAATGTAGTGTCAATTCATGATTTCACATTCCTATTCTTGAAAAAGTTCTATACATGATTACAATTCTGGAAGATCTATGAAGAATCATCAATTCCTATTCACAAGGCATAAACCCACATACTTTGATTTCTAGGTTAACCATGGAATTCGCATAAATTCAACATAATATCATGAATCAACACTAAATTAACCATAAATAAGTATTATCCAACCAATTGGAATCATACCCAACTAATACCCACACATTGGAAGAAACCCTAGCTTAGATTGGGGTTCTTGTTCACAAATATGGGGAAATTCTAGGGGACTCTATGGGTTGAAGAACCCGTAGATGAAAATCTAAACATACCTTTAATCAAAGACCTAACACAAGCTTTCAACAATGGAGTCTTTGTTCTTGACCTAATTAAGTTTCTAGATCTTTCTTCTTCTTCAAGCCTTGGGTTTTCTAGAGAGAGAATTATTTGAGAGGAGAGTATTTTGGGGTTTAGATTCTAAATGAATTATTTGGGGAGGTTAATGACTTAAAATAGTCTATCTAGGTGTATAAAGTCCATATAAAATGACCCTCATTTAATGCTAACTAAACATGAATTTACTAATTTGACCCTCATTTGGCAGCCATGGTGCCAAGCTCCACGACTGGACTCACGAGCCGTGGTCAAGACTACAAGTCGTGGTCCTATCTTTGGTCCCTTAGGTAGTGGCTTGGCCTCAAAAAGTCTAAGGCATGACCACGAGACGTCCCACGATGCATGGTCAAGGCTATAATCCGTGGTAAAGGTCGTGGTCTCTTAGGCAGTAGCTACGCACCAATGCCTTGCTTCCCAAAAAGCTAAGGGTCTCACGAGCCCTTCACGGACCGTGGTTAATACCACTGATCGTGAAGGTGGTTGTGGACCTTCGGTAGTGTTTGGCGTAGGTTGGATAACCTTGGCCTTTGGCTTAGGATTTTACCCCTTTCATTGGCACTTGCCCTTGCTACTCTCAACCAAACCTTAGGTGGTCTTCTATACTATACATAGTTCAACCACTAAACTCCTCATTCTATGAATGGGAAGTCTCATCTACGACTCTAACCCTCATCATCAAACTCTAGAACCCTAGCTTGAGGCTCTAGTTTGGTCTACTAGTTTTCGGGGTGTTACATAGTTCCTACTTCCTTATGGTTCATTGAGTTTGTTTGGCTTGGAGATGATGTTTCCTTCTTAGGTGGGTGCATTTTAATGGGCTACTAGTGTAGAGTCGTTTCCTTTAAGAGGTGTCTAGAACCTTATTCGAGGATAAATGATCCCAAGGGGAGATAATGGAACATCTTAGATTTAAAATAGAGGATAGCAAGTTAGAACGTCAAGGTGCCACCCCACAAGGACCACCCATGGGCCTATGACTAGGGGTCCGTCGATGGCCCCAAACTCTCTGTCAAGACCACGCCTGACCAGGACAAACCGTAGGTCCATCCATGGTCCGTCGGTGGTGTCACGACCCAGGGGTTACCCCTTGATTTACCAAGGCGTACAAGACAATGAGAGGCCACATACAAGCCCCTTAGAATATCATAACACATATCAATAGAAATGATGCAGAAATTTAAAACATTTTTCATAACAATCGAAGTCTTTTATAAAAGAACAAAAGAAGTCTACTACACTTGTCTGACACCATCTAAACAACTTGAATAACTTTTGGGACGCAGCCCATACAAAAGTATAAAGCATAAAAGAAAGACATAAAGCAAAGGTGATCAAATCTTCAATCCCTTGCTCTACTAAGAACGTAGCCACATGGATGGAAGTCAATATCGTCAGACCCTATATTTTAATAGAATGTAGGCAAGATTATGAGTTAGTGCAATTAAGTACTAAATATGATAACTAGCATAATCAATAACAAGAGAATAACGTAAGCTTTAGTCAACATAAAACATAAGCTATAAGCATAAGAGATAACAACATAGTCATAAGCATAATCTCCAACATAGACATAATATAAACACTAGTCACCATAACGCTTGATCAATAAACATAGGAGATATATATCGTATTCATAAGCATAGTCATTACTCATTAATGGTTATGATTTACCAATTCAAGGCTACCAAGGAAAACACTACATTATGCTAGACCTAGTTATCACGGAAAGCATACTAGCATGCAAGTCAAAGCTTCACAAGGAAGGGTAAGATTTCTCAATCCAAGCTACCAATTAAATGGTTTGGCCTAACAGAGTCATTTTACCATGAAAGCACTCTATGATGGTAGTTCAATCTACATTGGAAGGGTACTATTGCTCAATCCAAGGCTACCATCAGAACTCCTAACTCATGTTACCAATCATGGTTTTCTATTACCAAGTCATGTATTCATGAAGGGATCTTATCTCATAACTTCAAGCTATCCTAGTCTAACATGCTTGATTTATTTTAGGTGAGCAAACCTTTCAACCTAGAATCACTCTATGTGAGAAAACCTTTGACAACATACATTCATGCATTCATGGTATGGAGATAGCACATAACAATAATGTAGCCCATTCATACTAAAGAAAACATCAAAGTCTAGCATATCAAGTCATAAGAGACAAGTAATACCAGAATCCAATAAAGCATAAAACAAATTCCGAAACCACTAGGAGGAACTTGCTTACACTTTTTCCCCATAGCCTTTGCCTTTGGACGATCCCTTATTTTGTGACAACTTTCACCACAACTAAAACCACCCTCTATGTCGGCTAAATATCTACCCTCATGTCTCTTTCACAGCTAGCACAAGTACGCCATAGGGATTCACTGCTAATTCCTTGTGGTTTAGGGTTAGACACTGTATCTTCATTATACTTAGGAGCTTGGGAGGTACCTTGCCAGGAAAACCATTGTTGATTCCTAGGATGACCATATCTATTGGACCTTGCATGGGAGGAGCTATTGTCCTCGATTCTAGACATCGTTTTCTCCATAGATCTCCCTTTTTGTTTCTCCTAGTCAATGTGATGGCAATAGGTCATAAAGAGAGCAATATACATGTCATCAATGAGCATAGTCGTACGGTATTATTTCACCACTAGATCGTATACATTCGACATAAACTTACTCATTCTTGTCCTAGGGTCAGACACTAGAGATGGAGCATACATAAACAATTGGGTGAATTTACGGATATACTCTTTCAAACTCATACTTCATTGACCAAGGTTAAGGAACTCATGCACCTTGGCTTCCCTCATCACAAGGGGGAAGAATCTATCTAGAAATGACAATTTAAACACTTCCCACTCTACAGGACCCACTCCTACCGGCCTAGTCTCTTTCCATTGATCATACCACACTTGAGCAACACCTTTCAATTGGTAAGAAGCTAACTCTGCCTTCTCTACCGATGTTAACCCCACAGTAGCAAGTAACTTATAGACCTCATCGATAAACTCTTGACGGTCTTCCTAAACTTTGGTGCCATAAAACTCCGAAGGATTCATCTTGATAAAATCACTTACTCTTGAAGTGGCTGTACCCACAATTGGGTTCACGGGGGCTACCACCTCTTTATTTGCTTTTACCGTCATGGCCTGAGCCACTATTTGAAAAGCCGACCTAATCTCCGCATTTGTTATATTCTCTTCCAAAGGGTCAATCTGAGCTTGAGGAGGAGCTTAGGGAGGAAACTCTAGATCCATATTTTCCTCATTCGTTCTAACATTAGCCCTTCTAGTATTCATATCCTGAAGAACACATGGCACATATTAGAAGAAAGACCTAATAGAGTCAAGCTCTATGTCACGACTTAGAGAGTGAAGAAGCGAAGTTTCCTAATCATCTAATAGCTTCCCATTCGTAAATGTGGTGCGCTTCACATTTATGAACAAGACTCTTTTAGACGTGGTTTTGAGACATCCTAGAATCATTCTAAGCCTTGTCCTTTGATAACCAAGTTTGTCACGACACAGGGGTTACAACTAGATGTAACAAGGCGTAAAAAACTCCAAGAGGCCTCATACAAGCCCCTTATCATGTCATAGCATAAAACAACAAAAATGATGCAGAAATTTAAGAATTTTTCATAACAATCGATGTCTTTTATAAAAGCAAAGCTGAAGTCTACTACACTTGTGTCAAAGCATCTAAAACAACCTCAATAATTCATAGGACGCAGCCCATACAAAAGTCTAAAAAATAAAAGAACGACAAAAAAGGAAAGGTGATCAAATCCTCGATGCTATGAGGACAAACCAAATCTTCAACTCCTTGCTCTACTAGGAACCTAGCCATGACGAGGGAACTCAATATTACCGGACCCTACATTTTAAAAGAATGTAGGAAAGAGTATGTGTTAGTACAATTAAGTACTAAATATGATAGCTAGCATAATAATCAACAAGAGCATAACATAAGCATTAGTCAACATATATAAGACTTAGGGTATAAGCATAAGCGATAACAACATTGTCATAGGCATAATATCCAACATAGACATCATAAGGCATGATCCATAAACATAGGAGATAAATATTGTATTAATAATCATTGTAAATATTTAGTCCTTCGTACCATAAGAGAAACACTTCATGAGTAACTTCAAGTCATACTTGTGCTATGCATGGATAAGACCCCATAATCTCACCCATGCTAAGTACCACTCTAAGTAATCATACATACTTATCCTCTTTTGATCTCATCCCTATCTTATTTCTCTGGCACATAGAACCCTGAAGGACTCCATGTAAGCCACCGAGCATATTAAAACATAAGATAAGAGAAAAGTGTGGAAATTTAAAAGATTTTTCATAACAATCAAAGTCTCATAAAACGAAGCGTAAGTCTTTAACATTGTCTCATACCATCTAAACAACTTTGAATAACTCTTGGGACACAACCCATACAATAGACTAAAACATAAAACAAAGACATAAATGAAATATGGGCGAATCCTCGATGCTATGAGGACTCACCAAATCTTCAACTCTTGCTTCTACTATGAACCTAGCCACGGGGATGGAGCTCAAGATCGCCGGAACCTACATTTAATAAGAATGTAGGCAATAATATACATTAGTACAAAATGTACTAAATATGATAACTAGCATAATACAATAAGAGAATAACAACATGATCATAAGCATAATCTCCAATATAGACATAATATAAGCATTAGTCAACATAAGTCATAATCCATAAACATAGGAGATACATCATATTCATAAGCATAGTAAATCCTTAGATCTTCATAACATAAGACAACTATTTCTCAAGTAACCTCAAAGCCATACTTGTACAATGCATGGATAAGACTCCATAATCTCACCCATACTAAGTACCACTTTTAGGCCATCATAATCATACTTACCATCTTTGGATCTCATCCTTAGCTTACTTTTCATAGGCAAGGGAATCTACACCTTTAGTCCAACATATCATGGAAGGCAACTATAGCAACAATCCAAACTAGGCATACAACATATAAGAGAACACTTCATAAGTAGCTTCAAGTCATAATTGTGCAATGCATGGATAAGACACCATAATCCCACCCGTACTAAGTACCACTTTAAGCCATTACATATAAATTATTACTATTCATCATTTCTAGGCTACCAAGGAATAGCACTATACTAGGCTAAACCAAGCTAATCATCTAGCTAAAATAACTTCATTATTCTAAGATAAGATACCGTGAAAAATGTACTATCGTGGAAGTCCAAGCTATTCAAGGAAGGATATTATTGCTCCATCCTAGCTACCGTGAAATGATTTGGCCTAACCAAGTCATGCTACCATGCAAGTATACTATGACACAATAGCAAGCTATCCTTTAGAAGGGTATGATTACTCAATCCAACGCTACCATGAAGTTTTATTTTCAAGCTACCATGAAATGGTCTTGTCTTACCTAGTCGAGCTATTCATGAAGGGATCTTATGTCACACTTCAAGATATTCTAGTCTAACATGTTTAATTCAGTTTAGGTGAGCAAACCTTTCAACCTAGAATAATTTTATGTGAGAAAAACTTTCACATCATGTTCATTATGTGTTCCTGAGAATAGTCTTTCAATCAACACATCTACATATCATAATCATAGGCACTACACTCTCAAAGTGTTCATAAATGATTTACATAGGTTTTATAACAACATGCATAATCTCATATTTTACCTCCTTGAGGTTTATAAACTTTCTTTTAATCATCATATCTAGAATTCTAATATTAGACACGGATATCATAATAACTCAAGTGATTCTATAAATGCATACATTCAATCATACATAAGGTAGGTTAGGTGGGTAAAATTCTTCCACAACAACTCAATCTAGTATACCATTATCATAAAAAAATTACTCTCAAGGCCTTAACATTCATATTTCAACACATTAGCTTTAATCTCAAAGCCTTAGGAATGAACATACATCATACACACCTAGAGCGCAGGGCATTCTAGTCAAACGCTTCATTCTTAAGGAATTCTAGTCATATATCATCATAAATGTGCAATCTCAAGCCTTACTAGTTATGATCAATCACATATACATTATTTTAATTCAATTAATGTCTACATGCTTTTATTCTTGAACAATTACTATACATATCACATATTCTAGAAGATCATCTATGAATCCTCAATTTCCCTTCACAAGCCATAAACCCATATTACTTTAATTTCATCAATTAGACTAGGGATAGGCATGGAAACATGTATTTTCATTTTAATAACATGATTCACTACTAAATAAACCATAAATATTAAATAGTCACTCAATTGGATCCACATTCAACTTAACCCCACAATATTGGAAGGAACCCTAACTTGAATTAGGTATTTCATCTTCACAATTATGGAATAACTAGGGGACTCCATCGATGGAAGAACCAATGGATGAATAAGCTATCATACCTTGACTATAAAGCCTTACAAAGCTTGCAACAATGGATTCTTGACTTGACCTAGTTTGATTCTCTTCTTCTTCTTCGCCACTTTCTAGAAACAGGATTCTTTAAGAGGGAATTGGGTTCTATTTGGTGAGTTGAAATAATGACTAGGATCAATGAATTTAGGGGCCTAAAGTCTTTATATATGTGGTCTAATTAAGTTTAAAATGACACCACTTAACCCCTAATTAATTCTGAAAAGTTCCACCTACCCCTCACTTAACCGCCTAAGACAAGTTCACTGCCTCACCCACGAGACCACGCCCATGGGCCGTGAGTGGACCCACGGGGCATGCTGGTCAAGCGTGGGCTGTGGTATACAACTTTATTTGTGGGATCCTTCCCCAGGACCCCTCAGCCATGGGGCGTGAGTCCCTTTGGTGGGTCTATTGGTTTGAGGCAGATTTTTAGGTACTCTTCAAGGACCCTTGGTAGGTCTTTGGGGAGTCGTACCTTGAAGTTATAACCTTCAACACTTCATTTAATGTATGTGGAATTATATCTATGACTCTAACCCTCACGTCAAGTTCTTGTTTAGCCTACAAGTTTTCGGAGTGTTACAATATCTCCCCCTTGGGAACATTCATCCTCGAATGACATTCTAGGCACTTCTTAAGGTCACGACTCTAGACTAGCAACCCATCAAGCATGCAACTCATTTAAATGCACACCACCAAGGAAGAGAACTTCACTCCATGCTAAACCTACTCAATGCAACACAAGGGAGTAGGAACTACATCTAACAACCGATGCATACAATTCTCATAACTAACATATTCATGGAGGAAATACAATCTCCTAGCTAAGACATGCTCAACATACACTCTTGGAGCCTATATGCAATTTACTCTCATAAAGCATTCTTTCAAGGAGAAATATTTCAAATCCAAACTAAGGCATTGATGAGTCAACAAATTGGACTCATTTAGGTCCATATTTTAATAGAAATTGTGTCCTTAATTGTTTATTTTATCTCAATATCTGATGAAAACCCTTAAGTTTCAGGTATTTGAAGAAAAGAATGGACACTATGTCGCAAAAAGGAATGAAAAGAATGAAGAAGTGAAGGCCTGATGATCGCCAAGACAACCTGGCGAGTTGCAAAGGGTCTTACTCCGCCTTTTGTTCCAATGTGATGAGCGCTGAAGGAAAGGATCAAGTTGGCGGAAAAAGGGAGTAGTCAGCGCATTGTCGAGATGTTCCGCGAAGCAGTACCTGTCGCCGAATAATTCAGAGCACGGTAATGTTGAACGATGGTGCAAGACGGGGATGAACTATACCACAAGGTGAATTGCCGAGTTGATCGGTGATTTCGACTAACGACGTCGAATGATCTGCTGCAGCACATATTTGTGAAAGCTATAAATACTAGTTAGAGTTGTAGTTTTAAGTGTCGAACAATTATTGCAATTTTCATATAGAATAGTACTTTTTGATATGTTTTTCTCTAGGTTTGAGAGGGTTTTGAAGACTTTAAGAAAAAGAGGGTTTCATCTCCAAGGATTTGGACTTGGGTCTCTTGGAGTCTTCATTCTTGGCTTGTAAGAAGACTTAAATCTTCATACCCATTTCAATGAATGCTTATTTAGGTATAAATTTCTATCTTTTGATGTGTGGCTAAAAACTCCAATTCTTGGGGTGTGATTTAGCGAATATTGGTTAAGATAATTGTTGGGTCTTGCTTGCTGATAGTTTAATCATAGTTTAATTGTGATTTCGTTTAGTGGTTGTAGATGAATTTAATCAATTTGTAGTGGAAAATACAAGTTTATTTATGTGTTTTGGGCTTGCTCGAGTGAGAGGTCGTAAAACTAAGACCACTAGATTGATGGCCAGTGTGAGTGGGTCGACACGAGGTTCAGCTCGAGATAGTGAACCCTAGTCCCATGTCCACACACTCAAGTCTAGAGAGTGAGTGGGTTAAGGCGTAGGCTAGTGTTCATGCGGCAAGTGGGTGTCCGAGAGTAACCCGCTTGAAATGGGGTAAGTTGCTCGAGAGAGAGCTTATCCCCCTTAAAGCTTAGCCTAGTCACAATCTCTATGAATCTTCTATCGAAAGCTTGTATCCAATAATCTAGCTTAATTCGTATTCCTGTCACATCCCAAGGATCCCCTCTCATTGCTTAGAAACCCTTGTATATTTCGTTGTTTTTACCCTACTAGTGATAAAAAAAAACTCCACTGTTAATTGACACGTTTGTGTCCCCCTTTAATTTATAATATTTTTACTCATAAATGTCGTTAGCTACGACTAATTAGAACGAAATTTTATTTTTCTATAAATTCTCAAAACCACTCTCTTGGGATGATCCCAACCCTTGGTTGGGTTAAAAAACTATTGTACGATCGTAGACACTTGAATCGGAAGTTGTTTCTTGATTATGCAAACATCAAAATGGCGCCGCTGCCGGAGAGTAGTGTTATTTGAGAATTTTTAGATTAGTAGAATTTTTATTCTTCTTAGTTGTAGTCTACTCAACTCATTTTTAGTTTTATTTTGTTTGCTGTGTGAATATTTCAGAAAGCATGAGTGTTAATGGTAGCAACGGTAGCCAGGTAGGCCACCAAGACGACATCGGGAATCTCAACGATGTCCAAGAGCCTAACATCAATGGCCCCTATCTCATGGGAGGTGTTGGAGCCATTCGTTTACCCGAAGCCGAGGGAAATGCAGTGTTTCACATAACAAGCACCATGTTGCAACTTCTGCAACTAAAGGGACTTTTCAGCGGACTGGCTCATGAAGATCCTCACGATCATCTTCGAAACTTTGTAGATGTGTGCAAACCTTTCTCGTTCAAAAACATATCTCAGGAGTCGGTCTGGTTAAGGATATTCCCTTTCTTGTTGATGGGAGAGGCGTGCAAGTGGCTAGCCGAGCTACCACATGAATCCATCACTTTATGGGAGGAGTTGGTACCCACATTTCAAGTGTGATTTTTCCCTTCCTCAAAGATGATGTCACTGCGGGATAGCATCCAGAGCTTTGAACGTCTAAGGAGAGCCTCTGCACGAAACTTGGCTATGTTTCAAAGAGTTACTGCTACAATGCCCAACCCATGGTTTGCCTGATAACGTGCTACTTCAGTACTTCTACCGGAGTTTGGACTCGGTAGACAAAGGTGTCGCAGACCAACATTCACCTGGAGGCCTGATGCAGCAACCGTGCAGTAGCAACCCAACTTTTAGATGGCATGACGACCATCAATAGGGCATGGTACACCAGTGAAGACCAAGTATCCCCTCTCACATTCAAACTATCCATGAATAAGATGGACAAATATAATAAGATAGACCAAAACATGGCCAAGATCATAACACAACTTGATATTTTATCCAAAAATGCCATGGGGACCGGTGCCCGTGGTGTCAATTTTGTGGGGGTCGGGTGCGCAAATCCTGTGAAGGAGAATTTTGAAGCCTTATATAATGAGGAGGTGAACTTTCTAGCCAACCAAGGTGGAGGTTATCATTCAAACTACCCAAGGCAGGGTGGTAACCAAGGTTGGGGTAAAGATGAATGATGGAAGGATCGTGAATGGAGTGATCGAAATCCCAATTGGAATGATTGGGAGAAGGACAGATATGTGCCTCCCCACGAGTGCCAAAATCCAAAAGATTCGGAGGGTGGTAGGTCTTAGGATATGTTTTCGTGTATCCTCAACAAAGTTGAAGGGTCAGACAAAATGTTGAAAGGTATGAAAGAAGATGTTTCTACCCTTAGCCAGACTGTCACCTCCCATTCTGTTTCAATCGAGCAGTTGGAGACCCAAATGGGTCATATATCGTCTCATCTCAATTCGAGACAGCAATGGGGTTTGCCTAGTGATATTATGGCTAACCCCAAGAGTGAGGTTTAAAGGTCGACTTGCATCGTGCCACGAGGTTAACTAAGGCGCTGTTTAGGAGGTAGCCCAAAACCCCTTTAATTTCTTTCTTATTTCTAGATAAAATAATGGTGTGTTGATTGTACAGATGGAAGTATGGAGAGTGAACGAACAGTGGGCGAGCAACAGGTCCAATCGGCGAATCGCCGAATGGTTCGGTGACTCAGAACTAGACCGCCCCTAAACTCAATAGCATCTTGCATTGGAGTTTGTAAAACTCGGCTATCAAGAAATTATTGGTGAACAACCGACCGTGTCGGCGATCCCGATAGGGACCGACGTTTGATCCCCCCAACTTAAACTAGAGGTCCTATAAATTTTGGTGGAAAAGCTAAATAGTCGGCGTTCCGCCGAGTGAGTGGTAGAGCTGGAGTAATGTCGCCGAGTGGCTGAGAACTGGATGGTTTTTGCTAGCCAAAGGCTTAAAAGTTTCAACTTCATTCACTTTCCTTCACTTATTATCTGTCCAAACTCACACGTGCACTCTATTTTCAATATCTCTATACTTCTAGAGTATTTTAGTTGTTAATTTGTGTTCGAGACTTGGCTTGCATTGCTACCAAGCGAATTAATTATATTTTAGTCAGCACGAAAGGTTGGTTCCCAAACTCTTAGTTATTCCAATCTATTTTAGACCAAATGCAATGATATTACCTTGTCTATTTGTGATGGGTTTCTCTGGTAGGATTAGAATATTTGTCTACTTGTTAGATTTACAAATTTTTTCATGTACTTAATTAAATAGTTAATTCCTGAAGGTTGAAAAAATGACTTAAAATTTGTGGGTTGAGCATGATTGTCACTAGGTCGAAGCCTAATTTGAGTTGTCCATGCCTTGATTGTGTTTTTGGGGGTCGCAAGGTTAAATTCGGGAAAGTAGGTCGAAAGCAGACATGTTGGGTCATTTAACGAGCTGGGTCAAGCTCACCGAACCACTCGACGGTTCGCCTACAATCCCCATCTCACCTTTAATTAAAAGCTATTTATGATGTTGAATTCTATAATCTTCGGCGAGTCACATGACATCGCCGAAAGACTTCTGGTTCTCCCTTTGTCTTCATCCTTGTATTCTCTATGCACTACACTCGGCGAACCGCCTAAGTAATTACGCGCTTCGCCAACTGGTTCGGCGATGTTATGTTGCAATTAAACTGCGTTATTTTTCTTTTGTCTGAATACTATTTACCTTTTTCTTGAAGCTTTGCATAAATGGATAGACCAAAAGTAGTGGGAAGAGATATGCCACCCCGACAAATAAGAGCGAAAAATTTCACGAAAAATACAAAGGCAAAAAATTGCCCCAAAATGGATAATAAGGGCAAGAAGCCCAGTTCCAGCAAGGGAACAAATCTCCGAGACCCCACTATTCCCTCGTGGAAATGTGGATTCTTCACAGCAATCCACTCCTTTTTGGCGGCTCATGACTTGGACAATCTTAGTAAGTCAATTGCCGTTGAATCTTCTCAAAAAACTCCAGGGGCCATTATCAAATTCTAGGCTGACACATCAGGCATGATGCCCAGACAGATAGAGCGACTGTGTAGATAGGATTTCTACCTCCCTCTCGGTCTTTCTTTATTTTACATTTCGGCAACAGTGTTAATTGCATTTCAGGACAACTTATTTTTATTTGTGGTGGGGTGAGGCCCACCTTTGTGTGAATATTGATGCTCGGGTTTTGTGCTTATATTTGGGTTGTGCTATTTTAACTGATATTATCACTGCCTTTCTGTGGATGAATGAGCTTATGGCCCCTTTTGTTTTTAATTGCAAAACATTTTTGCCTCTTTCGGAAAATTTTGAATTTTTCGCACATTTTCGCCACCCGCTATTTGTTCTTGAATGTGGCTGTTCTTTTGCAAAAAATTGAGTCTCGGTTCTGATCAATACCGATGACTTGAATAGTGCTCTCTATCGAACAAACATGAATGTACGACTAGGATGAGGCTAATGAAGTTGCATAGACAATATGTGAACTCTTTGCATCTCATCGTGATTAGCCATATATCAAATCTATTCTCTTGTGATGATCATTGCACACTAGCGAAAGTGTGTAGTCTTGTTTGACTGTAGTGTCAATGTCTAGTGTGATGAGCTTATTTTGAACAATGCATGGTAGATCCTAGAATTTTCCCCGTTGGTCCAGTCAACTAAGTGACGCTATCTCTTGATACGATCGTAGGTAACTTCTAAGAGTTTGAGGCAATTTGACATATACCTCTTTTGTGACCTACCTTCTAAGTGTGTGATTCTCTCTTGAACACCCCTTGAACTTTACTGATGCTTATCATGACCAAAGACACTAACCTATGGCACGAGTGTCTACGATCATTGATAATATAGTAACACAACTAAAGGTAGGGGTCGTGTCCCGAGGGAGTGGCTTTGAGAATTAATAGCAAAATAAAATTAAGTTCTAACTAGTTGTAGCTAAAGACATTAATGATTAAAAACATTGTAAATTAAAATGGGTGACACAAAGGTGTCAAATATCAAATGGGGGTTTTGCCACAAGTAGTAAAAACAACAAAAATAACAAGAAAATCAAGTATGGGGACAAGTTCTTGGGGTGTGACCACAATACAAGTTGAGATAAATTGTTGGGTACATGCTTTTGATAGGAAATTTTCAAGATAATAGTGACTCGGCTAAGCTTTAGATGGAAATAACTTCCCTTTCGAGCAACTTACCCCGTTCCAAATGCGTTCCTCTCGGACACTCATTTGCCGCATGAAGGCCAGCCTATGCCTTACCCCACTCACTCTCTCGAGCTGAGTGTTAGGCTATGGGACTACGACTCACCCTCTCAGGCTAAACCTCATGTCGACCCACTCCTTAGGTAATCAGTCTAGCGGTCTTGATTTTGCGACCTCCCTCTCGGGCAAGCCGAAAACACATGGGTGGTTTTTTATTTGCTACTGAAAACCCATTAAATTAAACCGCAACCACTAGGTGAAATCACCATTAAAATACATCTAACCTATCAGCAAGCAAGACCCAACAACAATAACAACACATATTTGCTAAATCACACCGCAAGAATGGGGTTTTTAGCCACATAACAAGAAATAACAAAATACACCTAAAATGATACTAAATCAAAATGGGTATAAGGAATTAAACCTTGATTTAAGCAAAGGAAGAAGAATGGAGAAGACCCACTTCCAACTTGGGGAAGATGAAATCCTTCATTCTTCAAGTTTCCCAAAAAACCCTCTCCAAACTTGAGAGAAAATATCCAAAAAAGTACTATTCTATTGTGAAAATTAAAATAAATGTTCGACTCCTCAAAATTAATAAAGAGTTTAGTATTTATGGACTTCAGAAATTAGTGTTGGTGGATCGTTCGGCGAGGTTAGTCGAAATCACTGATTAACTCGGTGATTCACCCTTTGGTGTAGTACGTCGCCGTCTTGAATTATCCGTTAACATCGTCTTGCTCTGTGTTGTTTAGCGACATGTACTGCTTCGTTGACCAATTCGACGACATACTAACTGCTCCTTTCATCACCTTTTTGATCCTGCTCCTTTCATCGCCTTTTTGATCATGCTCTTTCAGCGCTTCTCGTACTAGAACAAAGGGCGGAGTGTGTCCCTTCAGCAAATCGCCAATTGTGCTTGGCGATGCTCAGTCTTCAGCTTCTTCGTTCTTTTCACCCTTTTTTTTCTTTTTGCGCCTATGTGTCTATACTTCCACTGAAACTTCAAATACCTGAAACTTAAGTGTTTTCATCAGATATTTAGAATAAATAAGCATTTGAGGACACTATTTTTTTAAAAATAAAGCCCTAAATTAGTCCAATTTTTGGACTCATCAACACCCCCAACTTAAAATTTTGCTTGCCCTCAAGAAAGCTTAAGTTCAACTGTTCAAAAAGGATGTCTCAAACAGTGCTACACAAGACTAAATCATAAACATACACAACAAAACTCAAATTACTCGTGCATAGATCAATTGTGTACTCAAAGATTGAAGTTGTGAGACAGCACTGCCAAAGATTCTCATGCTCGCAATACTTGCTACTTGTGCAAGTTCAAGCTCAACAAAAAGTATCCAAATGCCCTCACATAAAGAATGATTCCATATTCACACACAAAGGTTAATCAATTCAAGATCAGGAATCAGATGCAACGCTCACATTCAAAAAGAGGAACACAATGCATGTTTTCACCCATAGTCTTGCCCTTATTTTCCAATTGATCTTTGGTTCGGCTCACTCAAGATCAAAATGGTCTTTCTAAGCCGTTTAATGGGATTGAATGCAAAGGTATGGTCATTTAGGCTCAGTGACTTTTCATCCTCGTGAGATGTGGTGTTCTCAAGGCGTTCCCTTCTTTTTCTTTATCAATTCTTTTTCTAGTGCTTCTAAGTCATCTTTTTATTCACCTCCATGGATTGCTTGGAAAATCGACTTCTTTGGTACTTTAATCCACAAATATGTTTTTTTTTTTGAAAAGTTTCCATTGTTTTGCAACACCAGGGGTTAAGGGGAAATTTTCTTGCACTTCTTGACTTCTCCTTTTCCTTTTTACCACACCCCTAACTTAGGCTTTTCCTAAGTTGGCTATTCGTTAAACCACAAATCAAGAGGATTATAAGTCGTGGAGGTCTAGGGTTCATCAAGGTTCTTACAAAGAGAGGTAAGGCTCAAAGGGCATTCGAAAGAGTTCCACACACTCACGGGTAGGCCACAAAAGAGGTATATGTCAAATTTGGCTCACACTCTTTAATGTTACCTAAGATCATTTCAAGAGCACACCTTTCTAAATCAATCAAACTAACATGGCAAATTCTAGGTTTATTCATGCAAGGTTCAGAGTAAGATCATCATACAAGGCATTGATACTTAAGTCGAACAAGACTACAAATTTTTGCTAATGTGCAACGGTCATTATAAGATAATCAATTCGAAAAATGGCTAATCACAATGAGATGCAAAGAGTTTACATATTGTCTGTGCAACTTCATTTGGCCTCATTGTAGTCGTACATTCATGATCGTTCAATTGAGAGCACTATTCAAATCATCGATATTGATCGAAACCGAGACTCAATTTTTTGCAAAAGAATAGCCACATTCAACTCACCAAGGATGGCAAAAATGTGCAAAAAATTCAATTTTTTTGGAAGGGTCAAAATCATTTTGCAATTAAAATAAGAGGAGCCATAAGCTCAAGCATCCACAGAAAATCAGTATTTAACACAATAATAGCTCAAAGCGCAAATACATAAGCAAAAACACGAGCACGAGTCACAAATAGTACAGAAAAGGGTGAGCCTCACCCCACCACAAATAAAAGCAATTTTTTCTCAAATGCAAATGATGAATATCCTACAGTGAGAAAAAAGAAAGATAGAGAGGGAGGTAAAGAGGGGATCATGTCTACACGCATGCTACATCTGTCGGGGAATTGTTTCCCGATTCATTAGCCTGGAATGTGACAATGGTTCTCAGACTATCATTCCTAGCTTCTGCAGCAATGTTAGCCGCAACCATTCTGTCCACTTCATGGCCTGCCAAAAGGGAGTCTATGGCCGTGTAGAATCCACATTTCCACGAAGGAATAGTGGGGTCAATGGGGGTTCTCCTGTTGGCACTTGCTTTCTTACTCTCTTTTCTTTCTTTGGCTAGTTCTGCTATTTTCTCGTCTCTTTGAAACTTTCGTGCTCTTACATGTCGGCGTGGCATGTCCCTTCCCGCAACTTTTGGTCTAGTCATTTCTGCAAAAAGAATTCGAGAAAAGTTGGACAGTATTTTAAACTGGGCAAGGGAATTCTGGGTGTAGAATAGCTTCACTAAACTAGTTGGCGAAGTAATCATTAATTTAGGTCATTCACTGAAAATGATGCATAGAAGGTGCAAGGGTGCATACAAAGGGCGAACAAGGAGTCATTCAGCGAGTCGCTGAGTGCGCTAAGAGACATTAGGCTCACCGCCAAAAGTTATAGATCGATTAGTACATGTACAATTCAGTTAAGGGTGAAATGGGGGCGTAAGTCAAACTGCCGAGCAATTCGGCGAATTTGTTCATCTCACGGAACAGCCAAACGTATCTACTTTCAACCCAATCCTTTCAAATTTCACCCCGCAACCCAGGTAATGCAATTTAGGATTAAATAATATAATTTCAACGAAAACCCATAGAAGTTTCACATTTTCCCTCACGTAAGAATTCAACTCAAAGCACAGTAGAATGTGAGTCCCTCAAATCACGCGAAAGCTACTGAATCATAATCCATAATACATGCAATCCCTGTAACTCAGAGACTCATAAGAGATTTTATACTATCAATCATCATGCAAATGAGTAAAAATTTTGATAAAATAACTGAGGGGTTCGATTACAGAGCTTGGTGCTGAATTAGATTGTGCTGACGTGCTAGGCAGCAATGCGATCCAAATCTGTGCACAATTTGACACTTAAAATACTTTAAAATGGCAGGAAGTATAAATCTAAAGTGCAGGTGTGAGTTTGATAGGATGAAAAAGTGAGAGGAAATGAATGAAATAGAGCTTTTAAACTTGTGACTTGGAAAAAGCCGTCTAGTTTCTTCCCATTCGGCGATGTCAGTCAAGTTCACCCATTCACTCGGTGAAGCGCCAAGTGTCTAGTTTCTTCGCCAATTGTAACAGGATCTGCAGCTCATGTGAGAATTCCAATCGACAGTTTTCATTGAGATCACCAACATGGTCGGCGATGCACCGCTAATTTTCTTCAAACCACCGAGTTTTACAGGATCCAAAATGATAGTGCCTTGAGTCAGACGACGGAAAGAATCATGCTCGCCGATATTCGCCAACTGGACCTGTTGCCTGCCTTCATATACTATTTCAATCTCCTCCCTTACTTTAACCTATAAAAACAACACACTATTATTCTACTAGTAATTAGGAAATACTTAAAAGGTTTTGGGTTGCCTCCCAAATCGCGCCTTAGTTAACGTCGTGGCACAATGCAAGTCCATCATCAGACCTCATTCTTAGGGTTAGCCATAGTATCACTAGGCTAACCCCCTTGTTGTCTCGGATTGAGATGAGACGAGATATGACCTATTTTGGTCTCTAACTGCTTGATCGAAACTGAATGAGAGGTGATAGTTTAGCTGAGGGTAGACATGTCTTCTTTCATGCCTTTAAGGAATTTGTCTGACCCTTTAAATTTGTTTAGAATATGCGAGAGCATATCCTTGGACCTACCACCTTCCGAATCTTTGGGCTTCTGACCCTCGTGGGGGCGCACATATCTATCAGTTTCCCCATCTTTCCAATTTGGATTATGGTCCCTCCATTCACGATCTCGATCTTTCCAGCCTTCGTCTCTAACCCATCCTTGGTTACCACACTGCCTTGGGTAGTTTGAAAGACATCCCCCGCCTTGGTTAGCTAGATGATTTACTTCCTCGTCATACATGGCTTCAAATTTCATTTTCTCAGGATTTGCACTTCCGACTCTCAAAGCATTGACACTAAGGGCACCAGCCCCCATGACATTTTTGGATAAAATGTCAAGTTGCATCATAATCTTGGCCATGTTTTGGTCTCTCTCATTGTCCTTTTCTGCCTACTCCTTAGATAGCTGAGATGTGGCCGGTAAGACCTGGTCTTTGCAGGTGTACCACGCCCTGTTGATGGTTGTTATACCATCGAGAAGTTCAGTTGCTACTGCATATGGTTGTTGCATTAATCCTCTGGGCGAGAGTTGGTCAGCTACACTTTTTTTTACCGAATCTAGACTCTGGTAGAAGTTTTGAAGGAGCACATTATCAAGTAGACCATGGGTTTGGCATTGTAGCACCATTTTCTTAGACCTGAGCCTAGTTTCGTGTAGAGACTCTCCATTCAGACGCTTAAAGCATTGGATGCTATCCCGAATAGTCATCATCTTCGAGGGAGGGAAAAATCGCACATTAAATGCGGTGACCAACTCCTCCCATGAAGTGATTGAGTTGCGTGGAAACTTAGCTAGCCACTTGCACACCTCATTCATCAACGAAAAAGGGAATAGCCTTAATCGAACCGACTCTTGAGAGATGTTTTTGAATGAGAATGGTCCACAAATATCTATGAAGTTTTGAAGGTGCACATGTGGGTCCTCATGAGCTAATCCACTGAAGAGTCCCTTTAGTTGCAAGAATTGCAACATGGTGCTCGTTATGTGGAACACCGCACTTCCCTTTGCTGGAGGAAGACGAATGGCTCTAACACCTCCGATGAGATGTGGATCATTGATGTTGCGCTCTTGGACATCGTTAAGGTTTTCAATGTCGTCTTGGTGGCCCACCTGGCTACCATTGCTACCGTTAAAACTCGTGCTTTCTGAAATATTTACACAATCAACAAAACAAAACAAAACAAATTCTACTAGACTAAAATTTCTCAAATAAAACCACTCCCCGACAGCAACGCCATTTTGATGCTTATCGTGACCAACGACACTAACCTACGGTACGAGTGTTTACGATTGTCGATAATATAGTAACCCAACTAAAGGTTGGGGTTGTGTCCCAAGGGAGTGGTTTTGAGAATTAATAGAAAAATAAAATTAAATTCTAACCATTCGTAGCTAAAGACATAAACTATTAAAAACATTGTAAATTAAAAGAGGTGACAACAAGGTGTTAAATATCAAATGGGGGTTTTGTCACAAGTAGTATAAACAAAAAAAATAACAAGAAAATCAGGTGTGGGGACAAGTTCTTGGGGTGTGACCACAAAACAGGTTGAGATAAATCGTTGGGTACATGCTTTTGATAGGAAATTTACAAGATAATAGTGACTAGGCTAAGCTTTAGATGGAAATAAGTTCCCTCTCGAGCAACTTACCCCGTTTCAAATGCATTTCTCTCGGACACCCATTTGTCGCATGAAGGTCAGCCTACACTTTACCCCACTCACTCTCTCGAGCTGAGTGTTAGGATATGGGACTAGGGCTCACCCTCTTGAGCTGAACCTCATGTTGACCCACTCCTTAGGCCATTAGTCTAGCTAATTTGGTTTTGCGACCTCCCTTTCGGGAAAGCCAAAAACACATGGGTGGCTTTGTATTTGCAACTAAAAACCCAATAAATTAAACCACAACAACTATGTGAAATCAACATTGAAATACATCTAACCTACTAGAAAGCAAGACCCAACAAAAATATCAACACATATTTGCTAAATCACATCCCAAGAATGGGGTTTTTAGCCACACATCAAGAAATAACAAAAAACACCTAAAGTGTTACTAAAATCTAATGGGTATAAGGAATTAAACATTGATTTAAGCAAAGGAAGAAGAATGGAGAAGACCCACTTACAACTTGGGGAAGATGAAATCCTTCTTTCTTCAAGTCTCCCAAAAAACCCTCTCCAAATTTGAGAGAAAATATCCAAAAAAAGTACTATTCTATTGTGAAAATTAAAATAAATGTTCGACTCCTCTAAAATTAATAAAAAGATTAGTATTTATAGACTTTAGAAATTAGTGTTGGCAGATCGTTCGACGAGGTTAGTCGGAATCGCCGATTAACTCAGTGATTCTCCCTTTCGTGTAGTTCATCGCCGTCTTGCATTATCCATTAGCATCGTCATGCTCTATGTCATTTGGCGACATAGTAGTGGTTCGTGGACGTATTCGGTGACACGCCGACTTCTTCTTTCATCACCTTTTTGATCGTTTACTAGAACATAGGGCGGAGTGTGTCCCTTCGGCGAATCGCCAATTGTGCTTAGTGATGCTCAGGCTTCATCTTCTTCTTTCTTTTCAGCCTTTTTGTTCCTTTTTGCGCCTAAGTGTCCATGCTTCCACTAAAACATCAAATACGTGAAACCTAAGTGTTCTCATCAGATATTTAGAATAAATAAGTATTTGAGGACACTATTTCTATTAAAATAAAGCCCTAAATGAGTACAATTTGTGGACTCATCACTTACCTTTCTTTGGAAGAAACTTGATGAAAACTAGACCTTTCTTAATCCATCATCCATAATCTTAATGAACTTGTGGTTAGTCAAATAACCAACTTAGGCCAAAAGCCTAAGTTGGGGGTGTGTTGAAAATATAGGGGCAAGTTAAGAAGTGCAAGGAAATTCTCTTCTTACCCATGATTTTGAGAAAGATGGAACCCCTCCATATAAAAAAAAATAAGAAAAAGACAGAAAACAAAAAGAAAAAGAATGAAAAAGAAGGTTGCAGAATAAAGTGCAAAACAAAGGGGGTATCCAACACATTATGGGAAAGTGAATAATAGGATGACTTATGAGCACTAAATAAAATGATAAAGGAAAAGGAAAGGAAGTGTTGTGAGCACTACATCTCATGAGGATGAAACTCACTGAGCCTAAATGGCCATACCTTTGCACTCATCCCCATTACAAGACTTGAAAAGACCTTTTTGATCTTGAGTGAGCTAAAACAAATGTTGATTGGAAAATACGGGTAAACCTATAGGTGAAATTATGCATTACGTTTTTCTTTGTAAGTGTGAGCATTGCATCTGATCCCAAAGCGTTAAACTATGAAACCATTGTGTGAATATGGAATAATTATTTGTGTGAGGGCATTTGAACATTATAGTTGAGCTTGAACTTGCATTTGAAGCAAGTATTGCGAGCATGAGGTTCTATGATATTGGTGAGTCACAACTTGAATCTTTGAGTCCACATTTGATCTTTGCATAAGTAAATTGAGTCTTGTTGTGTGCATTCTTGATTAAGTTTTGTGTAGAACTATTCGAGACACCCTTTTTGAACGGATGAACTTGAGTTTGCTTGAGGACAAGCAAAAGTTTAAGTTGGGGGTGTTGATGAGTCCACAAATTGGACTCATTTAGGGCTATATTTTAATAGAAATTGTGTCCTTAAATGCTTATTTTATCTCAATATCTGATGAAAACCCATAATTTTCAGGTATTTGAAGTTTGAAGAAAAGCATGAACACTATGTTGCAAAAAGGAACAAAAAGGCTGAAAAGAATGAAGAAATGGAGGCTTGATATTCGTCGAGTCCACTTGGCGAGTCGCCGAAGGGTCTTACTACGACTTTTGTTGCAGTGTGTTTAGCCCTGAAGGAAAGGATCAAGTCGGCGAAAAATGGGAGAAGTCGGCGCATCACCAAGAAGTTTTTCAAAGCATTACCATGTCGCCCCATGATTCAGAGCACGACGATGTTGAAGGATGGTGCAAGATAGCGATGAACTATAGCACAAAGAGAATCACCGAGTTGATTGGTGATTCCGACTAACAACGCCGAATGATCCGATGCAGCACAAATCTGTGAAATCTATAAATACTACTTAGCATTGTAGTTTTAAGTGTAGAAAAATTATTATAATTTTCATATAGAATAATATTTTTTGATATTTTTTCTCTAAGTTTGAGAGGGTTTTGAAGACTTGAAGAAAAAGAGGGTTTCATCTCCAAGGATTTGGACTTGGGTCTCTTGGATTATTCATTCTTGACCAGTAAAAAGACTTAAATCTTCATACCCATTTGAATGCAAGCTCATTTAGGTATAAATTTCTATCTCTTGATGCGTGGCTAAAAACCCCAATTCTTAAGGTGTGATTTAGCGAATATAGTTAACGTAATTGTTGGGTTTTGCTTGCTGATAGTTTAATTGTAGTTTAGTTGTGATTTTTCTTAGTTATTGTGGATGAATTTAATGAATTTGTAGTTGCAAATACAAGTTTATGTATGTGTTTTCGGCTTGCTCGAGAGAGAGGTTGTAAAACTAAGACCACTAGATTGATGGCGAGTGTGAGTGGGTTGACATAAGGTTCAACTGGAGAGAGTGAACCCTCGTCCCATGTACACACACTCAGCTCGAGAGAGTTAGTGAGTTAAGGTGTAGGCTGGTCTTCATGCGGCAAGTGGGTGTCCGAGAGAAACCCGCTTGAAACGGGGTAAGTTGCTCGAGAGAGAGCTTACCCCCCTTAAAGCTTTGCCTAGTCACAATTACTATATGAAGCTTCTACCGAAAGCATGAACCCAATAATCTTGCTTAATCCGTATTCCCATCACATCCCAAGGATCCCCTCTCATTGCTTAGAAACCCTTGTTTATTTCAATGATTTTACCTTACTAGTGACGAAAACCCCCATTGTTAATTGACACGTTTGTGTCCCCCTTTAATTTATAAAGTTTTTGCTCGTTAATGTCTTTAGCTACGACTAGTTAGAACGAAATTTTATTTTTCTATAAATTCTCAAAACCACTCTCTTAGGACGATCCCAAACCTTGGTTGGGTTACTAAACTATTGTACAATCGTAGACAGTTGCATAAGATGTTGTAACTTGATTACGCAAACATCATTCATGCTCGTCTATTCATCTCATGATGTTCTATAGGCAACTCTACTCAATGCACTACAACATGATGAAAAACGATGCACATAGGTCATTTCTATAGAGACCTAAGTTTTTTCATGAACATGCATATATAGAAATCATGGCCACTCATAAACACACAATGACCTTAATATCTAGGCACACCATCTCTCCCTTGGGAGTAATCCTCTATGGCTTTTCTAAGCACCATTACTTTCAATTCTAAGGTCGGATCAAGTTATCACTTAAGCTTTCACGTGCATTACACATGATTATTCTAAACTATGGTGAATTATACTACTACCCTTAATAGGAATCTACTAAATTATAACCTCTAGGCATTATCTAAACACCCCATTACTCAAGTCTTCATCAATATACCCAAAATTAAAAATGACAAAGTAGGGTTCTACTATCAATACATAAAACAACAATAAGGATCATTTATACTAAAGACAACATCAAAGTCTAGCATGTCAAGTCACACATGACTAGCAAGTCTAGAATCTAATAAAGCATAAAACTCATAGAACTAGCAACATTCAGAGGTCACTCTTGTTCATCTATATATTGAAGAGTATGGAACCTATTCCCATACGAAAAACTAGGAGAAGTTTTCTTACCCTCTCTTCTTATAGCCTTTGCCTTTGGGCAATCTCTCAGCATGTGGCCACTTTCACCACAACTAAAGCAACCCTCTCTACTGGCTAAATACCTACCCTCATGTCTTTTTCCACATCTAACACAGGTAGGCCAATGGGACTCATTACTAATTCCTTGTGGCTTATGGTTTATAGAATTAGAAGTACCTTTTTCGAAAAACCTTTGTCGATTCTTAGAGCGACCATGTCCATCGGACCCATCATGAAAAGACTTTTTATCTTCCATTCTAGGCCTCTTTTTCTCACTAGATTTATCTTCCTTCAGTTTAGATTCCTCAATTTGTTGGGCATACACTATAAGACGTGATATACATATCACCAACAAGCATTGCATTGCGACATTCTTTTGCTACTAAGTCAGGCCCTCCCATCATATACTTATTCATTTTAGCCATTGAATCTGCCACTATAGTTGGAACATACTTGGATAGTTGTGTAAATTTCAAGGCATACTCCTTAGCACTCATGCTACCTTGCCTAAGGTAAATGAACTCTTGGATTTTAGCCTCCCTTAACTCTAGGGGAATGAACTCGTCAAAAAGTGCCAATTTGAACACTTCCCACTCTATGGGACCCACTCTTACGGGCATCCTATTTTGCCATTACTAACACTTTCAATTGGTAAGCGGCTAACCGCTTTCTCTACCGAAGTCACCCCCATACTAGCAAGTATATTATATACCTCATTTATAAACTCCTTAGGATCATCCTCCACTTTAGAGCCAAAATATTCCGCAAGGTTCATCCTCAAAAAATCCCTCACTCTTAAAGCCACGGAATTCACATTAGGGTTCACCGGAACAACTTCCCTACTGACTTGAGCAGTCACGGCTTGAGCCAGATCTTGAATAGCCTCTCTAAACTCTACATGAGTAACATTCTCAACTAAAGGATCAATTGGAGCTTGAGGAGGGGCTTGGAGAGGAACTTCTTCCTCCCCATTATCTCCCTTATTCCTCCTACCATTAGCCCTTCTAGTAGTCATATCCTAAAAACCATAGGGCACCGATTTGGAAAAACACCTAATAGAGTTAAAATTCTATGGCACCACTTAGAGAACGAAGAATTGGAGTTTCCTAAGAATCCATTGGCTTCTCATTGATAAATATGGCATGCTCTACACTTATGAACAAGACTCTACTAGACGTGGTTTGAGATATCCTTGAAAAATTATAAACATTGTGATCTGATACCAAGTCTCTCACAACCTAGGGGTACACCCTATATGTTAACATAGAACATAAAACCCTGAAGGACTCCATGTAAGCCACTCAACATATCATAAAATAAAATAATAGAAAAGTGTGGAAATTTAAAAGATTTTTCTTAACAATCAAAGTCTCATAAAATGAAGCGGAAGCTCTTAACATTGTTTCATACCATGTAAAAAACTTTGAATAACTCTTGGGACATAGCCCTGAAGGATAAAATCTACTCGGCGAGAGAAAGTAGCAGTCGGCGAGTCACCGAATGCTTTACGATGCAGTATCATATCGCACAAAGTTTCTAAACCTCAAGGATGCCGAAGGAAAAGGCAAAAAGGCGATGAAAATTACCAAAGGGCAGATCGCCGATTGGATCACCGATCCCAACTAACTGTGCCAACTGGACCTTCGCAACATAAGTTTTTGACAACTATAAATACTTGTTTAAATATTTAGCTTAGTATCTTATCTATTTTTTTTTGTTGAATCATATTATTCTTCAGTTTTTGAAGTTTAAAGCTTAGAGCTGAATAGAGAGACAATATTTCCTTTGCTTTGAAGATTTCCATTTTCTAAGAAATTGGAAATGGTTGTTGAAGACTCTTCATCTTAGACCATTGTAAAGACTATATCAATCCTACTCAGTTGATGAAAACACAACTCGGTAACGATTTTAACCTTTTTACTATGTCTAGTTAAAACCCCAATTCTTGGGGTGTGAATATGGGTTAATTTAACTATTGGGTATTGTTAAGTGATAGTTTATTTGTTGTTTAAAAGTGCTTTCATTCAATAATTGTGGTTGAATTTAATGGGTTGTAGTTGCAAACATAATCTTAACTTCATGTTTTTGTCTTACTAAAGAGAGGTTTTAAAACCAAAATTACTGAATCGATGGTCTGTGGGGATTGGGTTTTCATGGGTTCAGCTAAAGATAGTGAATCCTAAACCCTTTTCAACACATTCAGCTGGAGTGAATGAATGGAGTAAAGTGAAGGTTGTTCTTCATTGCCGCTTATTAGTGTTCGAGAAAAAGTTTATCCCAACTAAAGTATAGCTTATTCACTGATTTGCAGATGTTTACTAATAATTTCAATTACCCAGTTGTTTACCTTGGCCCATAATCCTATCACATCCCAAGAATCCCGTCTCCATATTCATATTTTCGTGTCATTTACCATTTTAAGTGATAATTGAGTACAAATCCTCCTTTGATATTGACATTTGTGTCGCCCCAAACTGGAATTATGTTTTTCTTCGTAAACGTTTTTATCTATGATTGACTTGAGAATATTTATGATTTTCTATTGATTCTAAAGTACGAACCACTCCATTGGGACTCGACCCCAACTCACTAGTTGGATTATATTACTATTGAATGATTCCTGACACTTAGTATTGGATGAAGTGTCCGTGATACGTTAATCAAAATTGGCACCACTGTCGAGGAGTGGTGTTACTTGAGAATTTTTAGTTAAGTTAAATTTTGTGCTTGTTACTTATAATGATACTTACTTAGTTTTTAGTTTTGGTTTGCTTGTTGTGTCTTGAAAACAGGAAGTATGAGTGTGAATGGTGGCAATGGTTACCAAATGGACCACCCCCTTTTGAGACTGTTGAATCTTAGGGATAAACTCCTAATGTTCGAGCAATTCGGAGGTGAGACTATCTATGAGATGTGGTCGAGATTTAAAGCAATACTGCAGCAATGCCGAACTCATGGAATGCCAGATAAATTGCCACTTCAATCATTCTATAGAGGTCTTGGTCCCGAAAATAGAAGCGTTGCTGATAAACTTTTTGCAGGTTATTTGATACAACAACCCTTTGAAGTAGTAGCCCAACTCCTAGATAGCGTGATTAAAGACAACAAAGAAACATATAAAGCCTAAGAATGGGCCACATTGTTGACGCAACTAGATGTCTTGTCTAAGAATGCTATGGAGTTGGAGGCAAGGTCCAAAAATAAGGACAAATACCATCCTCTTCACGAGTGTCAAAAGATGAAGGAGCAGAAGGGTGAACAAAATGAAGAGGCTCTATCACTAATTCTACATAAAATCGAAGAACAAGATAGTGTTGATTCAGTTGAAAGAGAATATCCTAATGCTTAATCAGATGATAACCTCCCATTCCATGATTATTCAGCTGCAAGACTCCTAAATAAACCAAGTGATTTTGTGTCTTTACTCACAGTCTAAGGAGGGTTTGCCTAGTGACATTGTGATGAACCCCAAGAATGAGGTCTGAGTGAGGAGTTATGTCATGCCACAGCGTTAACTAAGGCACTTCTTGGGAGGCAACCCAAGTTTTCCTTTCTTTTTAAGTTTAGAATAATGGTGTGTTGAATGTGCAGGACAAAGTGTGGAAAGAGCAAATTGGCGAGCTCCAGGGCCAATCGGTGAATAACCAAAGAGGTCGGCGATCCCGACTCAGATCAATGTTGGACTCAAGACAACTTTAAATTGGAGCCTGTAAAAGTTGGTGAGCCCAGGATATTATTGGCGAGTCGACAACCAGGTCGGCGATCGCGATCTTGTCTGCCGTTTGGACTTCCAGATTAACTGGAAGTCTTGTAAAACTTGGTGAGGTAAGTGACCATCCAGTGTGTCGCTGAGTGGTTCGACAAGCATGACTAATGCCGCTGAATGGGAGAGAACTGGATGGTTTTTAAATGGCCAAAGGTTTAAACTTTCAAACTCTTCACTTTCCCTCACTTTCGAACTTCACCAACTCACACACACAGTTTAGTTTATATAATTATGCATTTTTAGAGTATTTTAGTTGTTGATTTGTGCTCGAACTTGGATTAAATTGCCACCTAGCATTTCAATCTTATTTTTATCAGCATTAAAGGTTGGTTTTCCAAACACCGAGTTTACTTTTGGCATTTTGTACTCATTTGCAAATTATATTACCTTGATGAGCGGAAAGGTTCCATTTTTTCTCAAAACATGAGCAAAAGGGACTTCTTTGCATTTTCTTGATTCACCTTTTCATGTTACGACACCCCCAACTTAGGCTTTTGGCCTAAGTTGGCTATTCAAATAGACCACAAATCATGAAGATTATGGTAATGGATCAAGAAAGGTTATGGTTTCATCATGTTTCTTCTAAGAAAAGGTTAAGGCTCAAAGGGTGTTCAAAAGAGGTTCACACACTCACAATGTAGGCCACAAAAAGAGGTACAATGTCAAATTGTTTCACACTCTTCAAAGTTTCCTAAAACCATCTCAGGAGTTCCAATCACTTAGTCAACCAGACACACGGGGTAAATTCTAGGTCTCATCACACATGATTCATGGTAGGCTCATCACACAAGGCATTGACACCAAAATTCAAACAAGACTTCACACTTTCGCTAGTGTGTAATATTCATCACAAGGGACTCAATTAAATACTTGGCTAGTCACAACGAGATTCAAAGAGCTCACATATGGACTATGCAACGTAATTTGGCCTCATAGTAGGCACACATTCATTTTTGTTCGATTATGAACCCTATTCAAGTCATCGGTATTGATCAAAATCGATACTCAAATTTGCAAAAGAACAACCACATATAATCACAAACAAGAGGTGGCAAAATTTTTTGGAAGGGTCAAAAATCATTTTATCATTTAAAACAAGGAGCCACAAGCTCAAACATCCACAAAAATAGTTTAATACACAAATCCAGCTCAAAACCCAAATATATAAGAAAAACATCAATATTCACAAAATGTCACACAAAAGGTCGGCCTTACCCCACCACAAATAAAGTAAGTTGTCCTCAAATGCGAACAAAATAAAATATCCACAAGTCAAAATAAAGAAAGACAGAGAGGGAGATAAAGAGGGGATCATATCTACACAGTCACTCCATTTGTGTGGGCATTGGTTCCCGGTGCATCAGTGTGATCTCGGGCCTTAGTACCCGGAGTCACCTTAGAAGGAACAACAGTACCAGACCCACTAGGAGCTACCATCGACGTCTCGATCAGCGATGTCTGGATCACCGACTACATAATCTTGTCCTCAAGATTTGGCAAGTCTCCGTATATGCTCTTCTCATGTATCTCTCTTTGCTCCGTGTCGGTCCCAACATCCAACTCATCAACTTCTGCCTCAACCCTATGCACATCTCCGGTGGTAACCGGAGGAATCTCTGAAGTCTCAGGGTCATCCATATCATCTACTACCTCCAACAATGAAGTGAAGTCAGTAGACTTTAGATAGTCTACGTCCTTCCTTAAGTCAGCTACCTCGGCTCTCAAAGTCGTAACCTAGGAGGTCTCCCCTTGCCTGCTCTCACAAGCTGTGACTCTAGTAGCCATAACATCAACAGTAGCCCGGTAGCCCGGAGGGAAGTAGTGCACCTTTTGTTTGTGATTAAATGTGGTTGTTCTTTTGTAAATTTGAGTATCGGTTTTGATCAATACATATTACTTGAATAGTTCTCATAATCGAACAAAATTGAATGTGTGGCTGTGATGAGGCCAAATGAAGTTGCATAGTCAATATGTGAGCTCTTTGCATCTTGTTGTGACTAGCCAAGTATTGAATTGAGTCTCTTGTGATGAACATTGCACACTAGCGAAAGTGTTGAGTCTTGTTTGACTTTTGGTGTCAATACCTTGTGTGATGACCTTACCTTGAACCATGTGTGATGATACTTAGAATTTGCCCCGTTGTTCTGGTTGACTAAGTGATGTGAACTCTTGAGATGATTTTAGTAAACTTTAAAGAGTGTGAAATAATTTGACATTATACCTTTTTTTGTGACCTACCTTGTGAGTGTGTGAACCTCTTTCGAACACCCTTTGAGCCTTAACCTTCTTGATGAAACCATAACCTTTCTTGATCCATTACCCATAATCCTCATGATTTGTGGTCTATTTGGATAGCAAACTTAGGCCAAAGGCCTATGTTGGGGGTCTGGTAAAAATAAAAGGTGAATCAAGAAATTGCAAAGAAGTCCCTTTTGCCCATGTTTTGAGAAAGATGGAACCCTTCCATACAAAAAAAAAAAGAGAAAAATAAATGAAAAAGAAAAAAATGTAGTGGAATAATGTGTGAAAATGCAAAAAGAAATGGGGTTCCTAAAAATCACTGGAAATGGAATAACGAGATGACTTGTGAGCACGATTAAAAATGATGATGAAAAGGAAAGGAATTGTTGTTCAAACTACATTTCATGAGGACTATAGCCATTGACACTAAATCACCATACCTTTGCACTCAGCTCCGTTACAATCCTTCAAAAGACCTTTTTGATCTTGAGTGAGTTGAAGCAAGTGTTGATTGGAAAATTCGGGCGAACCTATGGGTGAAATCATGCATTGTGTTCATCTTTGTGGGTGTGAGCGTTGCATTTTATTTTGGGACTTTCAATTGTTGAACCATGGTGTTTGAATATTGAATCATTCGTTGTGTGGAGGCATTTGATCACCTTTGTTGAGCCTGAACTTGCAGTTGAAGCAAGTAATGTGAGCTTGAGATTGTTTGATAATGGTGAGTCACAACTTGACTCTTGAGTGCAGAATTGATCCTTGCATGAGTAAGTTGAGTCTTTATGTGTGAATTCATGATTGAATCTTATGTAGCACTGTTTAAGACATCTTTTTTGAACTGCTGAACTTGAGTTTAACTTGAGGACAAGCAAAAGTTTAAGTTTGGGGTGTTGATGAGTACACAATTTGTACTCATTTAGGGATTTATTTGAATAGATTTAGTGTCCTCAAATGCATATTTTATGCCAATAACTGATGTAAACCCTTGAATTTTAGGTATTTGGATTGAGGGACAAAGCATGGACACTATTGAGCAAAAAGTAACAAGGCAGCTCAAAGAATGAAGGAAAGAAGGCCTGAGGATTTTGAAGTTTATAGCTTATAACTAAATAGAGAGACAATATTTCCTTAGATTTGAAGATTTGAAGATTTGAAGATTTCCATTTTCTAAGAAATTGCAAGTGGGTGTTGAAGATTTTTAATCTTATACCTTTGTAAAGACTATATAATTCCCACCCAGTTGATGGAAACACAACTTAGTAACGGTTTTTACCTTTTGACTATGTCTAACTAAACCCCAATTCTTAGGGTGTGATTATGGGTTGATTTAACTGCTGGGTATTGTTAATTGATAGTTTATTTGTTGTTTAAAAGCGAATTTGTTTAGTAATTGTGGTTGAATTGAATGGGTTGTAGTTGCAAATACAATCTTAACGTCGTGTTTTTGGCTTGCTCGAGAGAGAGGTTTTAAAACAAATATTACTGAATCGATGGTCTGTGGGGATTGTGTTGTCATGGGTTCAGCTAGAGAGAGTGAATCCTAAACCCTTTTCAACACATTCAGCTCGAGAGAGTGAATGGACTAAAGGGAAGGTTGTCCTTCATTGTCGCTTATTAGTGTTCCAGAGAAAGTTTATCCCCACTAAAGTCTAGCTTATTCACTAATTTGCAGTTGTTTACTATTAATTGCAATTACCCAGTTGTTTAACTTGGCCCATAATCATATCACATCCCAAGAATCCCGTCTCCATATTTGTATTTTCGTGTCATTTGCTATTTTAAGTGATAATAGAGTACAAATCCCCCTTTGATATTCGACACTTCTGTAACCCCAAACTTCAATTATGATTTTCTTCGTAAACATTTTTAGCTATGATTGACTTGAGCATATTTATGTTTTTCTATTGATTCTAGAGTACGAACTACTCCCTTGGGACTCGACCCCAACTCACTAGTTGGGTTATATTACTATTGAACGATCGTTGACACTAAGTATTGGATGAAGTGTTCTTGATACGTTAATCAGCAACTATAGCAACAATCCAAGCTAAGCATACAACATATAAGAGAACGCCTCATTAGTAGCTTCAAGTCATACTTCTGCAATACATGAAGAAGACGCCATAATCCCACCCATACAAAGTACCACTTTAAGCCATCATACATATATAATTACTATTCATTCTTTCTAGGATACCAAGAAATAGCACCAAACTAGGCTAAACCAAGATAATCATCTAGCTAACATAACTACATTATTCTAAGCCAAGCTACCATGGAAAGCATACTATCGTGCAAGTCCAAGCTATTCAAAGAAGGATACTATTGCTCCATCCCAGCGCCCATGAAATGATTTGGCCTAACCAAATCATGCTACCATGCAAGTATACTATGATACTTGTGCAAGCTATCCTTTGGAGTTGTATGATTACTCAATCCAATGAAGCCATGAGGTCTTATTCTCAAACTACCATGAAATGGTCTTGTCTTACCAAGTCAAGCTATTCATGAATGGATCTTATGTTACACTTCAATCTATTCTAGTCTATCATGCTTCATTCATTTTAGGTGAGCAAACCTTTCAACCTAGAATCACTCTATCTCAGAAAACCTTTCACACCATGTTTATTATGTGTTCATGAGAATAGCCTTCCAATCAATACATCTACATATCATAATTATAGGCACTTCACTCTCAAAGTGTTCATAAAGAAATAGGTTCTATAAGAACATGCATAATCGCATACTTTACCTACTTGAGGTTTCTAACCTTTCCTTTAATCATCATATCAAGAATTCTAACATTAGACATGGATATCATCATAACTCAAGTGATTCTATCAATTCAAGATTCAATTATAAATAAGGTAGGTTAGGTGGGTAAGGTTCTTCCACAATAACTCTATGTAGTAGTCTACCATTATCATACAAGTTTTAATCTCAAATCATATTTCAACACATTAGCTTTACTCTCAAATCCCTAGGAATGGTCATGTATCATACACACCTAGATTACAAGGCATTCTAGTCACATGCTCATTCTTAAGCAATTCTAGTCATATATTATCATAAAGGTTCAATCTTAATTCTTAGTAGTCATGATCCATCACATATACATTATTTTAATTCAATTCATTTCTACATGGTTTTATTCTTGAACAATTACGATACATAACACCAACTCTAGAAGATCATCTATGAATCCTCCATTTCCCTTCACAAGCCATAAACCCACATTACTTCAATTTCATCAATTAGACTAAGGTTACACATGTAAAACACGTAATTTAATTTTAATAGCATGATTCACTACTAATTCAATTATAAACAATAAATAGCCACTCATTTGAATTCATGGTCAACTTAACCCCACAATATTGGAAATAACCCTAACTTGAATTGGGGATTTCATATTCACAATTGTGGAATAACTAGCGGACTTCATGGCTCTATGAATAATCTATCATACCTTGATTATAAAGCCTTGCAAAGCTTGCAACAATGGAGTCTTCGCCACTTTCTAGAGAGAGTACTGTTTTGAGAGGGAATCGAGATCTTTTTGGTGAGTGGAAATAATAACTAGGATCAATGAATTTAGGGGTCTAAAGTATTTATATATGTGGTCTAAGTAAGGTTAAAATTACACCACTTAACCCCTAATTAATTCTTGAAAGTTCCACAAACCCCTCACTTAACCGCCTAAGACAAGTTCACTGCCTCAGCCACAAGACCATGCCCACGGGCCGTGAGTGGAACCATGAGGTGTGCTTGTCAAGCGTGGGTGGTAGTCTGGAAATTTTTTATGGGACCCTGACTCAGGACCCCTAAGCCACGGGGCGTGAGTCCCTTTTGCGAGTCTACTGTTTTGAGGCAGATTTTTGGGTCCTCCTCAAGGACCCTTGGTTGGACTTTGGGGAGTCATGCCTTGACGTTCCTAACCTTCAACCCTTCATTTAAAGTACGGGGAGTTATATCTATGAGTCTACCCCTCACGTCAAGTTCTAGTTTAACCTACTAGTTTCCGGAGTGGTACAATATCTTCCGATTGGGAACATTCATCCTTGATTGACATTCTATGCACTTCTTAAGATCACTACCCTAGACTAACAACCCATCCTGCATGCAACACATTTAAATGCACATAACCAAGGAGGAAAACTTCACTCCAAGATAAACATACTCAATGCAACACAAGGGAGTAGGAACTACATCTAACAATCCAAAATGCATGAAATTCTCATAACTAACATGATCAAGGAGGAACTAACATCGCCTTGCTAAGATATGCTCATTATACACTCATGGAGAGTATATAAAATTTACTCTAATAAAGCATTCTTTCAAGGAGGAATCTTTCAAATCCAAACTAAGGCATGCTCATTCATCTCAGGAAGTTCGATAGGCAACTCTACTCAATGCACTACAACATAAGGAAACACAACGCACATAGGTTATTTCTATCAAGACATAAGCTTTTTCATGAACATGCATATATATAAATCATGGCCACTCATAAACACACAATGACCTTGCTATCTAGGCACACCATCTCCTCTTTGGGAGTAAGCCTAGATGGCTTTTCAAAGCACCATTACTTTTAATTCTAATGTTGGATCAAGTTATCACTTAAGCTTTCACATGCATCACACATGATGATTCTAAACTATGGTGAACTATACTTCTACCCTTTATAGGAATCTACTCATTCATCACTTGTAGGCATTATCTAAACACCACATTCTTCAAGTCTTCACTAAAATACCGAAAGCTCAAAATGACAAAGTAGGGTTCTACTATCAATACATAAAACAACAATAAGGCTCACACATACTAATGACAACATCAAAGCCTAGCATATCAAGTCACAAAATACAAGCAAGTCTGAAATCTAATAAAGCATAAAACATTACTGGTAGCAACATTCGTAGGTCACTGATGAGTTCACAAATTGGACTCATTTAGGACTATATTTTCATAGAAATTGTTTCCTCAATGCTTATTTTATCTCAATATCTGATGAAAATGCTTAAGTTTCATGTATTTGATGTTTGAAGAAAAGTATGGACACTGCATCGTAAAAAGAACGAAAGGGCTGAAAAGAACGAAGAAATGAAGGCCTGAGAATCGCCAAGTCCACTTGGCGAGTCGTTGAAGGGTCTTACTTTGCCTTTAGTTCCAGTATAATGAGCCTTGAAGGAAAGGATCACGTTTGCGGAAAAAGGAAGCCATCGTGACTCATTACTAATTCCTTGTGGCTTAGGGTTAGACACCCTCTATTCATTATACTTAAAAGAATTAGAAGCACCTTGTCCCAAAAACCTTTGTCGATTCTTAGAGCAACCATGTCCATCTGACCCATCATGAAAGCACTTATCATCTTCCATTCTTGGCCACTTATTCTCCCTAGATTTATCTTCCGTGAGTTTCGATTCCTCAATTTGTTGGGTATAAACTATAAGACGTGAGATATCCATATCACCAACAAGCATTGTCGTACGTCATTCTTTTGCTACTATGTCGGACACTCCCATCATATACTTATTAATCTTATCCTCAAATCTACTACTATAGTTGGAGCAAACTTGGATAGTTAGGTAAATTTCAAGGAATACTCCTTAACACGCATGCTACCATGCCTAAGGTTAATGAACTCTTGCATTTTAGCCTCCCTCAACTCTAGGGGAATGAACCTATCAAGAAACACCAATTTGAACACTTCCCACTCTATGGGACCCGCTCCTACCGGCCTCCCATTTTTCCATTGCTCATATCATACTTGAGCAACACCTTTCAATTGGTAAGCGGCTAACCCTGCCTTATCTACCGAAGTCACCCCCATAATAGAAAGTACTTTATATACCTCATCTATAAACTCCTTAGGATCCTCCTCCGCTTTGGAGCCATAAAACTCTGCAGGTTTCATCTTCATTAAATCCCCCATTCTTAAAGGCGCAGAATTCACATTAGGGTTCACCGGAGCAACCACTTCCCTATTGAATTGAGTCATCACGGCTTGAGCTAGAACTTGAAAAGCCACTCTAAACTCTCCATAAGTAACATTCTCAACTAAAGGATCAATTGGAGCTTGAGAAGGGGCTTGGAGAGGAATTTCTTGCTCCCCATTATCTTCCTCATTCCTCCAAGCATTACCCCTTGTAGTAGTCATATCCTGAAAGAATGTTGGCAAGAATGTGTGGTAGTGCAAAATATACTAAATATGATAGCTAGGATAATACCATAAGAGCATAACAACATGATTATAAGCATAATCTCCAATATAGATATAATATAAGCATTAGAAAACATAAAGGATAATCCATAAGCATAGGAGATACGTCATATTCATAAGCATAGTAAATCCTTAGATCTTCATAACATAAGAGAACTATTTCTCAAGTAACCTCAAAGTCATACTTGTGCAATGCATGGATAAGACCCCATAATCTCACCCGTACTAAGTAAAACTTTTAGGCCATCATAATCATACTTACCATCTTTGGATCTTATCCTTAGCTTATTTCTCAAAGGTAAGGGAATCTTCACCTTTAGTCCAACATATCATGGAAGGAAACTATAGCAACAATCCAAGCTAAGCATACAACATCTAAGAGAATACTTAATAAGTAGCTTCAAGTCATACTTGTGAAATGCATGGATAAGACGCCATAATCCAACCCATGCTAACTACCACTTTAGGCCATCCTACATAAATGATTATTATTCATCATTTCTAGGATACCAAGGAATAGCATCACACTAGGCTAAACAAAGCTAATCATGTAGCCAACATAACTAAGCCAAGATACCATGGAAAGCATACTATCATGCAAGTCCAAGCTAGTGCAAGATATCATTTTAAATTGTATGATTACTCAATCTAAGGCTACCATGAGGTCTTATTCTCAAGCTACCATGAAATGGTCTTTTCTTACAAAGTCAAACTATTCATGAAGGGATGCAATGTCACACTTCAAACTATTCTAGTTTAACATACTTCATTCATTTTAGGTGAGCAAACCTTTCATCCTATAATCATTATATGTAAGAATAGCTCTCACATCATGTTCATTATGTGATCATGAGAATAGTCTTTCAATTAGCACATCTACATATCATAATCATAGGCACTTCACTCCCAATGTGTTCATAAATCATTTATATAGGTTCTATAAGAACATGCATAATCTCATACTTTACCTCCTTGAGGTTTCTAAACATTCCTTTAATCATCAAATCTAGAAGTGTAACATTAGACATGGATATCATCATAACTCAAGTGATTCTATCAATTCATACATTCTCTTGACTTGAGATTACTTGATTCTCTTCTTCTTCTTCTCCACATTCTAGAGAGAGGATGTTTTTAGAGGGAATTAGGTTCTTTTTGGTGAGTATAAATAATGACTAGGATCAATGAATTTATGGGTCTAAAGTCTTTATATAGGTTGTCTATGTAAGGTTAAAACGACACCACTTAACCCCTAATAAGTCCCAAAAAGTTCCACTAACCCCTCACTTAACCGCCTAAGACAAGGTAACTACCTCACCCATGAGAAAACGCCCACGGGCCGTGAGTGAACCTACGGGGCGTGCTGGTCAAGCATAGGTGGTGGTCTACAATTTTGTTTTTGGGACCCTGACACACGACCCCTCACCCATGGGGCGTGAATCCCTTTTGTGGGTCTACTATTTTGAGGTAGATTTTTGGTTCCTCCACAATGACTCTTGGTTGGTCCTTTGGGAGTCGTACATTGACATTCTAACCTTTAACCCTTCATTTTAAGTACGAGGAGTTATATCTACGACTTTAACCCTCACGTCAAGCTATAGTTTAGCCTACTAGTTTTTGGAGTATTACATTATAATAGACAAGGGAACATTCACCATTAGTCAATCATATCAAGGAAGGTAACATAGGTAACAATTCAAGCTGATCATACATCGTGTCAAGTAAATCTCATACTAGAACATACTTTCAATACTTCCTTGAAGCAATCTTGTTTCATCATAAACATGCTAGTTCAATTAGGGATTAGTCCCTTCTTAACTATTCTTGTTTTTCATGGAAAAGTAACTCTTTCCTAGTCCAAGACAAGTCATTACTCATGAATGGTTACGATTTACAAATCCAAGGCTACCAAAGAAAACACTACATTATGATTCACCTAGCTATCATGGAAAGCATACTATCATGCAAGGCCAAGCTACACAAGAAAGGGTACAATTTCTCAATCCAAGCTACCATTGAAATGGTTTGGCCTAACCAAGTTATGCTACCATGCAAGCACTCTATGATGGTAGTTCAAGCTACATTGGAAGGGTACTATTTCTCAATACAAGGCTACCACAAGAACTCCTAACTCAAGCTACTAAGCATGGCCTTGTCTTACCAAGTCAAGCTATTCATGAAGGGATCTACTTATATCATAACTTCAAGCTATTCTAGTCTAACATGCTTGATTCATTTTAGTTGAGCAAACCTTTCAACCTAGAATCATTCTATGTGAGAAAACCTTTCACATCATACATTCATGCATTCATGGTATGGAGTATGTGGGTAAAGGCCTTCCACAACAATTCCATCACAATGCAACATTCATGGTATTAGCTTTACTCTCAAAGCCTCAACAATCATAGTTCATCTAGTAAGCTCTACTCTAAAAGCCCTAATAATCATAAGTCATTGTTCATGCTTTATTCTCAAGACCTTACATCTCGTAAACATCATACATGCCTAGCTCTTACGACAAGTCTAATCATAATTTCTCATACATGATTTACCCTTAAGAAAATTCTAATCATAATTCATCATATAACCCTAATCTCAATTAATACTAACCATAGATCATCATGTATATTTTAACCTCATTCAATTCATATCTATATGCCCTAATCTCAAGCAATCTACTCTACATATTAACTATCTTAGAAGATTATCTCTAAATCCTCAATTCCCCCTCTTAAGCCATAAACCCACATTACTTCAATTTCATCAATTAGACTAGTGTTAGGCATAGAAAACATGTAATTTCGTCATAATAACATGATTCACTACTAATTCAATCATAAAAAATCAATATCAACTCAATTGTATCAACATACATCATAACCCACAACATTCAAGAAACCCTAACATGAATTGGGGAATTCTTTATCAAATTGGGGGAATTCTAGGGGGCTCCATGGATACAAGAATCCATGGATAGATAAGCTATAATATTGATTTCACACATCAGGACAGTTCATCCAATACTAAGTGGCAACGATCGTTAGTCAGTAATATAACCCAACTATGTGAGTTGGGGTCGAATCCCATAGGGAGCGGTATGTATTTGAGAATCAATAGAAAATCATGAATATGTTCAAGTCAATTATAGGTAGAAACATTTACGAATAAAAGCATGGTTCAAGGTTGGGGTGACAGAAGTGTCAAATAACAGGGGGGTTTCAACTATCAGCTACAACCGCAAATAACATGAAAAGACAAGTAATGAGATGGGTTCTTGAAATGTGATTGGATTATGGGCTAAGGTAGACAAATGGGTGGTTGCAATTAATAGTAAATAGCTCTAAATCAGTGAATAAGCTAGACTTTAGTGGGAATAAACTTTCTCTCAAACAATTTACCTCGAATCAAATTGGTTTCTTTCGAACACCAATAAGCAGCAATTAAGAACAACCTACCCTTTAGTCCATTCACTTTCTCGAGCTGAATGTGTGGAAAAGTGTTTAGGATTCACTCTCTCGAGTTGAACCCATGACAACCGAATACCCACAGACTATCAAATCACTAATCTTGGTTTTAAAACCTCTCTTTTGAGTAACAAAAAAAACACAAAGGTAGAGTTGCATTTATAACTACAATCCTTTAGATTAAGCCACAATTACTGAATGAAATCACTTTTAAACAGCGTTTAAACTATCAATTAACAATACCCAACAGCTAAATCTACCCATAATCACATAATCACACCCCAAGATTTAGGGTTTTAGCTAGACATCATATAAAGATAAAAATCGTAACAAAATTGTGTTTCCATCAACTTGGTAAGATTAATTTCGTCTTTACAAAAGTCAAGATTTAAGAATCTCAAATATCCGCATTCAAAAATGGAAATCTTCAAATCTTCAAAGGAAAGGAAATATTGTCTCAATACTCTCATTTCTAAGCCCTCAACATCAAAAATGATAATAAGATAATTAGATGATAGATAGATTTCAGATGCTAAACTAAGAATTAAAAAATGTATTTATAGTCGTAAAAAATGTGTTGTGAAGGAGCATTCGGTGCAATAAGTTGGGATCGCCGATCCACTCGGCGATCCGCCCTTTGCTTAATTCAATCCTCTTTTTGCTTTCGCATTCAACAACTCCAAGTTCTGTAACTTTGGGCGATATAGCATTGCATCGCGGACCCGTTCTATGACACGTCGACTGCTCCTTTCTATCGCCGACTTGATTTTCTCCTTCAGGGCTTCGTACACTAGATCTTTAGGTGAGATCATGGCCATTCGGCGACTCGCCCAATGGATTAGGCGATCATTCGCCCTTCTTTTCTTCGTTCTTTCATCTGCCTTGTTCATTTTTGCTCATTAGTGTCCATGCTTTGTTCCTCAATCCAAATACCTGAAATCAAGGGTTTACATTAGTTATTGGCACAAAATATAGGTTTGAGGACACTAAATATATTAAAATAATGCCCTAAATGAGTGCAAATCGTGGACTCATCAACACCCCCAACTTAAACCTTTGCTTGTCCTCATGTAAAACTCAAGTTCAACAGTTCACAAAGGATGTCTCAAATAGGGCTACACAAGATTCAATCATGAATGCACACAAAAAGACTCAACTTACTGATGCAAGGATCCATTATGCACTCAAAGATTCAAGTTGTAACTCCCCATTATAAAAGACTCTCAAGTTCACAATAATTGCTTCAAATGCAAGTTCAAGCTCAATAATGGTATTCAAATGCCCTCACACAAAGAATGATTCCATATTCACACACAATGGTTCAATAATTTAGAGCTCCGGAGTCAAATGCAACACTCACCCTCACAAAGATGAACACAATGCATGATTTCAGCCATAGGTTTGCCCTTATTTTCCAAACAACACTTGTTTCACCTTACTCAAGATCAAAAAGGTCTTTTCAAGGCTTGTAACGGGGTTGAGTGCAAAGGTATGGTCAATAAGGCTAAATGGTTGTAATCATCATGAAATGTGGTGTGAACAACATTTTATTTCCTTTTCTTCATCATTTTAATTCGTGCTTACAAGTCACCACATTATTCATCTCTCATGGACTGTTGGACACCCCATTTTCTTTACACTTTCATAATTTTATTCCACAACTTTTTCATTCTTTTCTTTTTTCTTTCTTTTTTATATGGAAGGGTTCCATCTTTCTCAAAACCATGGGTCAAAGGGGACTTCCTTGCACTTCCTGACTTACCTTCTCTTTTCACCACACCCCCAATTTAGACTTTGGCCTAAGTTGGCTATTCACACAAACCACAAATCAAGAAATGACACAATTTCATCAAGTTTCTTCCAAGAAAAGGTTAAGGATCAAAAGGTGTTCAAGCGAGGTTCATACACTCAAAAGGTAGGCCACAAAAAGAGGTATAATGTCAATTTTTTTCACACTTTTCAAAGTTACCTAAGATCATATCAAGAGATTGCATCACTTAGTCAACCGGACCAACGGGGTAAATTCTAGGTGTCATCACACATGGTTCACAGTAAGCTCATCACACAAGGCATTGACACCAATGTCAAACAAGACTCCACACTTTCGCTAGTGTTCAAAGTTCATAACAAGTGAGTCAATTTGATATTTAGCTAGTCACAACGAGATGGAAAAAGTTCACATATTGTCTATGCACCTTCATTTGGACTCATCGTAGAGGCACATTCATTTTTGTTTGATTATGAGCACTATTCAAGTCATTGGTAATGATCAAGACTGATACTCAAATTTTCAAGAGAACAACCACATTTAAACACAAACAGGATGGTGGCACAATTTTTTTTCGGAAGTGTCCAAAAATTATTTACAATTAAAACCAGGGAGCCACAAGTTCAATTATCAACAAAAATAGTGTAACACACAATTATAGCTCAAAAACCCAATGTATAAACAAAACCATATTCACAAAAGGTGGGCCTCACCCCACCACAAATAAAACCATTTGTCCTCAAATGCAAAAGAAATAATATCCACAAGTCAATAAAAGTAAGACAAAGAGGGAGGTAAAATGGGATCCTGTCTACTCAGTCACTCCATTTGTCTGGGCATCAGTGCCTAGTGTAGTGCTCAAAATCTGGGCATCAGTACCCGGAGTCAATTTAGAAGTACCTGCTCCTCTGGACCCACCCATGCTTGTGTCTCTTTAAGATGTTTGGAGTGCAGTCTCAAACATCACCTCCCCCAGGTCAGCCAGATCATCATAAACTATAGCATCACTCACCTTTATTTGCTCCTCATAGGTCTCTACATCCGACTCATCAATTGTTGCATCATCCCTATATACATCTCTGGCGGTAGCCGGAGGAATATCTTAAGTCTCAGGAGCATCCAAATCATCTGCAACCTTCAGTAGTGAAGTGAATTCAGTAGACTTGAGATAGTCTATGTCGTTCCTCAAATCTACTACTTCGATTTTCAAAGCCATAACCTCAGAGGTCTCCCCTTGCCTGCTCTCACAAGCCTCAACTCTTATGGTGAGAGTATCAATAGAAGTCTACAGGGGGTCAGTGCAACAATGATGGCACTTTTGATCATACATGGGATGGATCTATCAAGTCTGGTCACCCTCACGTCAGCTGAATGGGCGAGGTGCCCCATCTTCAGGAGCATAGCCTGAGTGATCCTGGTGGGCTGGGCAGAGGTAGAGGCACCCAAGGCATGTTAAGAAGAAGATGGGGTAGACGTACCTTAAGTCCCGGAGACCAGAGTAGGCAAAGATGCCTCTGCATGTATCGACTCAAATATCCACCTCCGAGGATGTGTCCACCGGAACTGCCCTCTTCCTATCAGCCTTCTCTCGAGTATACGCGTCCTCAATATACCAGATGTCAGTAGAGGAGGAAGGGGTAACCGCAATATCTCTTGTATCGTCCCAGGGCACTCCACTACGCTGGCACAACTCCTTGATCAAGATTGGAAATGGAAGTGAGGTCTACCTCTTCTTATCCCTCATTGTCATCTCTTGCTCTATGAGGAGTCCCAGGTTGATGCTCCTCTAGGATATGATAGCTCCAAGGCAGGCCGCCTTAGGGTGGTGCAGAATGGACTCGTTCTGGGATGGCATTATGGTGCTGCTAATGAATCCAAACCAGAACCCAGCGGTAATGATCAAATCCCTCTTCTCTATGGGGACCCTACCTCGATCCACCTCGGGGAAGTATCGGAAATCAGTGGAGCCAACCAGCCTTTCAAGTCATCTAAGGACTGTGTAACTAGCAAACCCTTTTATGCCTCCGTATCTCCAAGATCCTGTCAAGTATAGTATTGATGTACTCGCTACTGCATCTAACTTCTATACCCTGGACCATGACCGACTTAACCAGTCTGAACTCACTGGCCTTCTTCTTACCCTTCCAGTCTAGGTCACCATACGTTGCATAGAACACCTGGACCCATGAAGGAATATAGGGGCCTCGGGGCCTGGTGAACTACTCAAAATATGTGGAAGTAGAGGGTATCCCTCACATCGGAGTATTTTCCCTAAAGGCCTTATGTAGATAATAACTTCTCATCGAGGATGGATCGCAATCCATCACCATTCAACCTATTGAGAAGCCTAGGAGGAGGGATGACTGGTGGCATTAGAGCAACAACAGGTGCCAGAGGTGGCACTGAGTCTGCTGGTGTAGGACCTTGAGGGTCACTAGTTGAGTCACGACGATAACTAGAACGGATCTCCACCATCCGGGACTGCAAAGTCTAGTCATCCTCAGGCTCAGATAAAGTAGCCTAGGAGTCAGCAATCGCTCTCTCAGATGTGGGCCTCTTGACCTTGCCTTTGTCTCCTACTGGGAGCTCTTGCCTTCCCTTTTTGGGAGGATTTGATCCTCCTTCATTGATTGTGATACATGATGCTCTTTTTCGAGGTAGCATGTCGATGTTTTTCCTTACAATGTCTGCACAACATCGAGAAAAAGTTAAAAATGATTCAATCAAAAGAACAAAAAAATAGTTGTAGACATACTCGTCGAACCAATCAGCGAGTCATCGAATCACTTTGACGAGCTAGATCGGGCTCGCCGAAAGGATAGGCTAAAAAATCTCAGAAAAATTTGGCATGTAAGCGATAGAAAGGCTTTTTGCTAAATTGCTAACAACATTTGGCGAGCAAGGACTAGCCCGTCAAAAGTTACAGTGCAATTAAGGTTCAAGGGTGCAAACAAAGGGCGATCAAGAAGGACTTCGACCAGTCCCCGAGTGCTTTCGGTGACCTCAGGCTTCCGCCGAAAGTTAGAGAACCAAACTACTCATTTAGCATGAAATTAAAGGCGAGATGGGGAACTTCAATGAACCGCAAAATGTTTCGGCGAGCTCGACCTAGCTCGCCAAACGACCCAATGTGCCTACTTTCAAGCCAACATCTCAAATTCAACCCCGCAAACCTTATAAACTCAATAATCATGGGTTTTCCTTATTATTTATTTAAATGATTTAATTATGATCTCTTATTAATAAATTGATGAAATACTATGATTTTATGATGTTTTCCCACGAACCTATGTTATCCCCTTGTTTTTCAAGTGATGATCATATGATGTGGAATATTGATTATGAAGGAAGAGTTTTATGAAATAGAGCATGTATTTATAGAATTACATGAATTATGATGAAATCCATATCTGACCCATGTTTTCTAATTGTTGATGATTTAAAGTGGGTTTTAAACCTTGAAAGCTAAATTATAGAATTATGCATGTCTTTATGAAATCTATGCAAATGCTTTAAGGATGCTTTGAGAGTAAAGTATCAATTATGATGATGTTGATGTGTTATTGAATGGATTTTCTTATATACACATGAAAGAATGATTGTGAAAGGCTTTCTCACATTACAAGGATTCTAAGGTTGGAACGTCTTCTCACTTAATTGAATCAAAGAGTAAGAGCTATCCTAATGACATTTATTGGATTTGTTATTGAATTATACCTTTCACTGGATTATAACTTAGCTTGGATTGGCAAGATGACGTACCTTTGCATGGATAATAAGAACAAGAAAGAAATGATTTCGTGGGATTTATGTTTAACACCGAGCGGATATTAAGATTGAAGCTCTCCCGTTAGTAGAGGTCGGGTTTCTAGAAGTAATATCCTTATCCCTTACCTATGTTCCCCCATAGGACGATTGTCTAGATAGAAATTAGCTAGCAGATACACCTAAACTAGAATTTCATGGTCCTTACCTGGAAAGTAGGACAACCCTTTCCATTGTGGGAGACACCGGGGGATCATGTTATAGCTCTTATGGTCTCTTTGTTAGTTAAGGATACTTACCACATAAATAATGAACTATGGTTACATCAAGAAGTATCTCATATGTGTTCAAAGGTTTCAAATGATGTTAGCTTGCATTGACCATGCTTTATGACTTATGTTTTCTAACCCTTTTATATCATGTTTTAGCTTGGTAAATTGCATGTCATGAAATATCCCCTTATAGCATTATTTAAATGTTTTATGCATAACTATCATACTTTGTACATTGTTTTGTCCTAACACATATTCTTACCTACATTTTCTCCAAATGTAGGGTCTAAAAGTCAGGTTTCTCAGTTTCGCCGGTAATGGTTGATTTTGAGGTTCCCGAGCTTTGGTGAGTCCTCATGTTCTTAGTTCTTTCTTATATTTCAGTTTTTGACATGATGTATGGGCTATGGTCAATTTCATTCGATTGTATTAGATGTCTATTGAGACAAGAGGTTTAGACTTCCGCTTTACTTTTATAAAACTATTGAACTTGAACTGTCCTTTTACTACTATTATTCTATGTCGTATGTTATGAATTCTTAGTTTCTTGTATGGGATCTCTCGGGGTCCTATACACAATTTTACATCTAGAGGGTACACCTGCGTCACGACATTTCCTCCATAAGGTTCCTAAATTCTCCAATGTTGAAAAGTAGAATCTCCAATGGAAGTTAGGGTTTTTATTCAATATCATGGGTTCTTTTCAATCAATATCTAATTGATTGTTTTAAATCATTTTATGCATAAAATAAAGTAATTGCATGTTTCTAAGTTGAATTCCCATGAACCCATGTGAAATCTATGTTTTCTAGAATTGATCATATGTGGAAGCTTTCGAATCATGAAAGATGAGTTTATGAAGATATGCATGTTCTTTATTAAATTGATGAAAATGATTTAATTCATTAAGAGTGAAGTATCAATATTTTTGTTGTTGTGAAAGGATTTCTTACATAAAATATTCACAAGGTTGAAAGGTTTTCTCATATATGATGAATCAAGTTAAAGAGCTATTCTAAGGATAAGGCAAGCGGTGAATACCCATGTCTTATGAATGAAATATAAGTTAAGTGTCACACCCCAAACTCGAGGGGCTCAACTGGCTCCTAATGCCATAACTCAGGCCCGAGCTGACCCTGCTGAACCATTTTCTACTAGCAAATGACAACCACACACAATCAAGAAAATAAACAAGTATATCTCAGCTTAAAACTAAGTCCTCGGCCGACAGGCCCCTGTCAACTGATCTATAAAAGAAACAGCTACTCCCAGAATATCATATAAATAAATAGCCAACTAGCATAGAAGTCCTGATTGGGCCATTGAGGCCACCATGATATCTATACAAAAACTAAAAGCAAGTATATATCAATACAATACACTAAACAACTCACAAGCTTCAGCAAACCAACAACATAAGTCAGTATGGCCATAACGTAGCTATACACCCCACAAACTGGTCTTCAAGCCTCTAAGAGTAGTAAAGATTAGTGGGACAGGGCCCCAGCCTACCCATAAAGGTATATACAACAAAAGGTAACAAACCTCCCAACTCTGGCAGCTCCGAAGGAAAGGGGCTAGCCAACTGGATAAAAGTCAATCCTCCTGCTGAGGAGGTCTACTCGGTCGTCTATCAGGACCTTCATGCATGAATGCAGCTCCCCCAAGGCAATGAGGCGTCAGTACAAGATAATGTACAGAGTATGAAAGGCAATAGACTATGAGGAGGTATCCTAATATACTGGAATAATCTGATAAATAAATCAAGTATAAGATAAGTATACTGACCTTCTCCTAAATCTTAACTTAAGAAAAATAATAAAACAACAACCTACCCAAGTCCCCATAAGCTCGGCAGGTACAACCAACACAAAAGACCACCTACTCAGGCCCTCATAAGCCCAGAAGGTGCCAATTAGTCTATATACCCCTATCGGTAGTCCCCTAGCCCCGTAGGTAGTCACATAGCCCTCTTAGGCATTAATATAACCCGGTAGGCAGCACATAACTCTCTTAGGTATCGACATAGCTTATAGCGACTCATAGCCCTCTTAGGCAACAACATGGCGTTGTAGGAAACACATAGCCTTCTTAGGCATCAATATAGCCCTGTAGGCAACTCATATCCCTTTTAGGCATCCATATAGCCCTATAGGCAGAACATATCCCTTCTAGACATAGATCACATTCTTGCAGCTAACCATAATAGCCCCAAGGGCAACAATAACAATCCAATTGCTAAAAGCGAGCCATTTAGTTATAAGCAACCTATACAAATAGCCTCTAAGTCATGTCCAACATAGGGATGCTACTAATTGAATAAAAATCCCGACAAGGGAGGATTATATCAACTCGAGCATCCAACAATCAACAATAATGGGTACAAGTGTAACAAGGATAACAACCCAATTACATTACTCTTAAGCTTTAAGGAAACATGTCGTATGTAGGGAATAGCCTTAACATACCTTTCAAATGAACACTCGAAACACCGTAGTTCCTTAACGAAAGTTGTTCCTTATGTCCTAAGCTTTGCAAACACTATATATACATAGCTGGTACGCACCTATAAATAGTTCATAATTAATCTTAAATTGGTAGAGTTTCCATATTGCCCCAACTTGTCGAAACATCCATAGAAATTCATAAAAACAACCATAAAAGGGTCCCGAAATGATTACCTTAGTTAACCAAGTGTAAACCTTGAAGAAACACCAATAACTACAAAATTATATCTTCAAAAAGCAGCTCAAAACGCAGCTAATAGAAGGGGAAAATGATTGCCACGTGTAGGGATTACATTTCTAGGCACAGGGGGAATGTTTAACGGTAGAAATCGTCAAAAACTAACCTTCATCATGCTAGAACTCCATAGGAACCCTCTCTTAAGTTTTCTCTCTGGTTTGGAACTGAAATGGAATGTTTTCATGGCTTAAAACGTTAAATAAGCCGACATACCATATTTTTGACCCGACCCAGATTCTTCCCCGACAGTCCCTAATAAATCCCTCATAACTTCTTTCTTCGATGTCAGTTTGATATGGGGTTTTGTGCATTGAAAACTAGACTCGTAGACCTTTGATTTAATGGATGATAGGCCTTCTAACCCTTTATATATTGGTAGAAAACATCCAAGACATTTGACCAAAATTTTAGACAAATCTTTAAAAAGGAACTTACGATAACTTTCGCCAAGTTTTATTTTGCCACTTACTTAACTTCAAAACATGAGATACAACTCTTGAAAACTTAAAATATGACATACCACATCATTTTTAATTTATTACTCACCCTCCTTGTCTTTCCACGAAGATACGAGTTAATTTAGATGTTTTGGAAAGTCGGGGTGTTACATCCTTCTCCCTTAGAAGCATTCGTCCTCGAATGAAAAATAAATAAATATAAGTTACGCGGTTAAGTTTTTCACTATCCAGGAACCTAAAATGAAAAATTTATAACCTAGGTGTCTCACATTACGACATAAATTGCTAAGCACTATAGCTCTGCAATAAAAGTGAGAGCAAATATACAACGACAACAACAATAATAATATGCAAAAATATAAAAAATATCAGATAGGTATCTTACCTCACTGCACCAATATAAAATTATATGCCATCATCCTGGGATATGAGACAAGTGAGGATATGTGGACCTCATGCCATCCTCAGCTTCCAAGGTCACCTCTTCTCTATTCTTGTTTATCAACAATACTTTAAACGAAGCCACCTCTTTGGTCCTTAATTTATGGACCTGCCGATATAATATGACTACTGGAGTTTCCTCGTAGGACAATTCCTTTGTGATCTGAATATCCTCAATTGGGACAACCCGAGAAGGGTCTCTTACGCACTTCTGTAGCATAGATACACAGAAATCTAGATGAACAGATTCTAGCCCCGAAGGCAATTCTAACTCATAAGCCACTCGTTCTACCCTCTGAAGGATCTGGTATGGCCTAATAAATCTTGGACTAAGCTTGCCTTTTTTGCCAAATCTCATAACCCCCTTCATAGGCGAGACATTTAAGAATACCCAATCATCGACGCAAAACTCTAAGTCCCTTCATTGAACATCTGAGTATGACTTCTGTCAGCTTTGAGCTATTAGCAACCTTTCCCATATGAGCTTGACCTGCTCCACTGTCTGCTGTACTAATTCGGGTCCAATAAATCCTGACTCACCTACCTCGAATAATCCAATGGGGGATCTACATTTTTGCCCATACAAAGCCTCATAAGGCACCATCCCGATGCTGGAATGATAACTATTATTGTATGTGAACTCTATAAGAGGTAAGTGGTCATCCCAACTCCCTTTGAAGTCTACCGTACACGCCTGTAGCATATCCTCGAGTGTCAAAATTGTGCGCTCAGCCTGGCCATTAGTCTGAGGGTGAAAGGTTGTACTAAGATTAACCTGTGTCCCTAGTTCTTTCTGGAAAGACTTCTAGAAGTTGGCAGCGAATTGTGCTCCTCTATCAGAGATAATAGATACTGGGGAACCGTGTGGCCTAACAATCTCCCTAATATAGAGCCCTGCATAGTCTTCGGCTGTAAAAGTAGCCTTGACTTGTAAGAAGTTGGTTGATTTGGTTAGTCTATCAATAATTACCCAAATAAAGCCAAACTTGCGACGCAATCGAGGTAACCGTGTAATAAAATCCATATTAATTGCTTCCTACTTCCACAAAGGAATGGCTACCTCCTGAACTAGCCTAACGGGCTTTTGGTGCTCAACCATTACTTGTTGGCAGTTAGGACATTGTGCCACCAACTCAACAACGTAATTCTCCATCCCGTGCCACCAATAGATCTCCTTAACATCTTGGTACATCTTCGTCGAACCAGGGTGAATAGAATAACAGGAATGATGTGCCACTTCCATAATACAATACGAAAGCCCTACAACATTCAAAACACACAATCGACCACTATATCGAAGGACTCCATCTCCTACTATATCAAATGCTAAAGTCTATTGATTCTGAGCCTTGGGTCTGAGCTACTCTAAGCTAGGATCCTCTTGTTGTCGTGATTTTACTTCAACAACTAGAGATGATATAGCTGTGTCCTGAATTGTTACCCCACTATCTTCTGCCTCAAACAATCTAACTCTCAAGCTAGCTAACTGATTAAGCTCTCACGCTAGCTCACGCTTCTCAACACCTAAATATGATAAAATACCCATAGATATTCAAACTGAGGGCATCAGCTACCACATTCTCCTTTCATGGATGATATAAAATGTCCATGTCGTAATCTTTCAGTAACTCAAGCCATCGGCGTTGTCATAGATTTAACTCCTTCTGTCTAAATATATATTGTAGGCTTTTATGATCTGTGAAGATATCAACTTGAACGCCAAACAAATAGTGTCTCCACATATTTAGCGAATGAACAACTACAGCCAACTCTAAATTGTGGGTCGTATAGTTCTTCTCATGCTTTCTCAACTGCCTTGAAGCATATGTGATAACATTACCATGTTGCATTAGAACTCATCTCAACCCAAAACCAAAAGCATCACAATACAACCCATAGCCTTCTGAACCGTCTGGCAATGCAAGAACTGGTGTTGATGTCAGCCTGTCCTTTAGCTCATGGAAATTATGCTCGCAAGCCTCAGTCCACTGGAACTTAGCTGCTTTTTGAGTCAGCTTAATTAATGGGGCTGAAATTGAAGAAAACCCCTCTACAAACCTTTTGTAGTACCCATCTAACCCTAAGAAACTACGAACCTCAGTCGAAGTCATGGGTTTAGGCCAAGTCTTTATGGCCTCAATCTTTTGTGTGTCAACCGCATTGCCTGCATCTGATACAATATGGCCTAAGAACGCTACAGAGTCTAACTAGAACTTACACTTAGAAAACTTTGCATAATGTTCACGGTCTTGAAGAACCTGAGGGACTTCTCGGAGATGATTTTCATGCTCATCTTTTGAACGTGAATACACCAAAATATCATCAATAAATACAATCACAAACATGTCTAGATACGACTTGAATATACTATTCATCAGGTCTATGAATATTGCTGGGGCATTAGTTAATCTAGAAGACATTACCAAGAACTCAAAGTGTCCATATCTAGTTCTAAAAGCTGTATTTGGAACGTCTTTCTCCCGAACTCGTATCTGGTGGTACCCTTATCTTAAATCAATCTTCGAGAAATACTTAGCACCTTGTAACTGATCAAACAAGTCATATATCCTCGGAAGGGGATACTTATTCTTTGTAGTTGCCTTATTTAGCTGTCGATAATTGACACACATTCTTAGTGAGCCATCTTTCTTCCTTACGAACAACACTGGTGCACCCCATGGTGGACCATTAGGCCTAATAAAGCCTTTATCCAGCAAGTCTTTCAACAGATCCTTCAACTCCTTTAGCTCAGCAAGAGCCATTCTACAAGGAAGGATAGATATAGGTTGTTCACTTGGTAGCATATCGATAGCAAAATCAATTTCCTATTCTTGAGGGATACCAGGGAGCTCGTCTGGAAATACATCTAGAAACTTATTAACTACCAAAATAGACTAAAGAGTGGGTGGTTCTGCATGTATATCATGAACGTGAACAATATAATAAATACAACCCTTGGTAATCAACCTCCTCGCCTTAAGATAGGAAATAAACCTACCTTCCGGCGTTGCTATATCGTCTTTCAATTCCCGAACTGCCTCTCCTGGAAAGTGGAATCTAACAATCTTTGTCAGACACTCAACATTAGCATAATAAGACGCTAACAATTCTATACCCATAATAACGTAAATATCGACCATCTCTAACTCTACAGAGGTCTGACGGTCGATAATTTCTACCGTGCAACCTCGATAGATTCTCTTAGCAATAATAGACTCACCAACTGGTATAGTTACAATAAAGAGTTTATCTAATGACTCTGCTACAATTTATAACTTCCCCACAATAAATGGAGTAACATAAGACATAGTAGATATAGGATCTATCAAAGAATAAACACAATGGGAGCAAACAATCAATGTACCTGTCACAACATCTGGAGATGACTTTGATTCATGTGGGCCGGTTAACAAGTACGTACTATTTTGTCCACTACCAGAACTAGATGCTCTCTCTCTACCTTCGCCTCTACCTCTACGTACTGAAGTCTGGGGTCCACGCCCTGTAGTCTGTGCTGATGAAGAGGAACCTACTGCTGACCTAGTCGACTGACCTATACCACCCAAACCTATAGTAGGGCAGTTTCTCCTCTCATGCCCCTCCTGTCTACAACAATAACAACCTGTGGAACCCTATCTACACCTCTCCAAATGAATACTACCGCAAGTAGCACAACACGGTGAGGCTGTCCTAGCCTGGACTGAACCCCTCTACTGCTGCGAACTTGATGCTCGTTAACCCTTACCTGGGCCTAACTGTTCATGACGATCAAATCTACTACCCGCTGGGACCACCCTGAAAAAATCTCACTGCGAACCAGCGGGTCTATCCCTCTTTTGTTTCTCTCACTCGACCCTCTCGCTCATATGCTGTAAATGTCTGTGATTCTTTATGCCTTGTGCGAATGCCTGAAATCGCAAGATATTCATATTATCATTTAGTGCAGCGGTAGAACAAACATCGATATAGTGTGAGTCGAGCCCTCCCATAATTCTACGCACCCTATCATGCATCGTATCAACAAATGTTGGTGCATATCCAGCTAATGAATCAAATCTCAGCCTGTACTCTCAAACACTCATGCTGCCCTATCGGAGGTTATCAAACTGGTCAACCCGGCCATCCCTAATCTCTCGAGAAATACTGATCTATGAAAGCTTTTGTAAAGCTATCCCAAATGGGTAGGGATGCATCTTTTCCCCTAGATCTCTCCCAACTCTCGTACCACAATACTGCTATATCGCCCAATCGAAATGTTGCTAACTCCACTGACTCAGTGTCTGAGGCATGCATGATCTTAAGATCCTATGAAGCTGATCAATAAAGTGTTGAGGGTCTTCTATGCGATCTGTCCCTGTAAACTGTGGAGGATTCAAGGCAAGAAATTCACAAACTCTCAAAGTTTTGGGCGCTTCAGAAGGTCCGGCAACATGTGGTGCAACTGGTTGGCACTCTGCAGCTACTAACTGTTCTCTTTGTTGCATCAGTTTTTGTTGATCTATTTAATTTTGCAACATAAAATATTGTAATTGCATAATTGAACTACTATAACAATCTTACTTGTGTTAAGAACAAGAATAGAAAACATAAAAAATTCAAAAGTGTGAGAAAACCCCCATATTTATAGACAACAAACGATGGTATGAAAAGGTGCTTATTGTTCCTTATCAGATAAGTCACAATCCTTCATAAAAGTTACAACTTTTCAGAAATGTCATAACTCATTGAAAAAGTCACAACTCTATTAAAAAGTTACAACCCTTCAAAAAACTCACTACCCATTAAAATTAAAAATGTCATCTTTTATATGATATATATCAAAAAAATAAATATAATATTAAAATACAACATATCTACTAAAATGGGTGTTTTATGTTGCGGTATTATAATAATTTAACATTCAAGTTAGGGAGTTCATGCTTTTAAAGTAGTATAGAAGATATAGATAAATAGATAGATAGATAGATAGATAGATAGATAGATAGATAGATTGATTTCAAATAAGCTATTAAGATAAATAACTTAATTTGCTTCAGTATAAAACACAGCGTAACACTCCTACCACTTCTCAACCTTTCCACTTCCCATATTTTTGGGATTACGTTCACGACTCTTAAAATTTCTTTTTTTTTATTCCACCAAAACAGAACCATCGATGTTTGGGTTAAAAAATGCAAAAAAAGAAATGTGTTTTGGCGCTTAATTTATGAATTTTTTTGTTCCCAAATTGATTTTAGAAGAATGCATATACATATACATACACGACAAATGAAAAGCTACATCCTAAGTGAAGTTAGATTTCTGAGCTTAAAGGAACGTACCAGATATGAATGATTCCTCTAAAAAACAAATTACAAGAAGACTCAAATCAAAGTAGATTGTTCGTGTGAATCACTTAAACTTGTCATAAAAGAGCTACAAGACATACATGAAATTATGCTTTGCAACTTTGTATTGAGTGAAAATAGGATCAATGTAGTACAGTTCATTGTTTCTTCAAAACCATAGAAGCAAATTACAAACATACACCATTAAAGCAATTTGAAGCAATCACTAGTTTAGTTCTACATGATCACTTCTTAGTTTTCTTATTTCAGATTTTAGAGGTGTTCAATAAACTTGATTCAATGTAGTTATTCTTTTAATTGCACCTTCAATCCCGTAATTCTGTCTGGGCCATTCTATATGGAGGGATGGATATAGGTTGAGTATCTGGAATCACATTAATACCAAACTCTACTTCTCGTTCTGGAGGCAAACTCGGAAGATCTTCAGGAAATACATCGGGAAATGCATTTACCACTAGAATTGATTAAAGAGATGGTGGCTCAACATCAATATTTTTCACTCTCTCTAGATGACATATGTATCCTTTGGACATCATCTTCTTTGCGTTAAGATAAGAAATAAATTTACCTCTTGGTGTCCCAATATTACCTTTCCATTCAAGGACAACCTCTTTTGGAAAATGGAAATGCAGTATTTTAGTTTGGCAATCCACCATGGCATAACAAGAAGCTAACCAATCCATACCCATTATAACATCAAAATCCACAATTTCTAGCTCAACAAGGTCAGCCAATGTATCACGATCACAAACAGTTACAATACATTTACGATAAACCCTTCTAGCTATAATAGACTCACCAATCGGTGTAGACACTTCAAATGGCTTCACTAATAATTTTGGTGTTCTTTTGAACTTTTCAGCAATCAATGGAGTAACATATGATATTGTAGACCCCGCATCAATTAATACATATAAAATATGTGAAAAGATTGACAATGTACCTGTAACCACATCCGGTGAGGCTTCTAAATTATGTCGATCCCCGAGAGCATATGTGCGATTCTGTACTCCACTAGAACTGGCTGCTCCCCTAGCCCCTCTACAACGACCAGTAGGCATCTTTCCCCTACCTAAAGAAGGTGCTGATGATGAGGATGCAACAATTGATCTAGTAGGTTATGCCACACCACCAACACCCCTATAAGGGTTATTCCTCATCATATGACCTGGTCTTCCACACCAAAAACAAACATTTGTCCCAAACCGACATGCACCTAAATGATTTCTTCCATATTGTTTACAATACTGTCGAGGAGGTCTTAATTGGCTCATACTTTCTTGCTCTTGGTACCCCATTGTTCGTGAACCTTGGCTTTCACCTCTTTGCCCAAACTGATTGCCCCTAGACACTTGAAACTGAGGTGGGGTACTAGTTGTAGAGTAGGAAGATGATGGCCTAGGCGGTCTGTTAAAGAACCGAGGCCTAAACTCACCTTGGGATAGTGTAAACTTCCCCATAGATCTAGCCCTCTTAGAGTCCCCTATTTCTGACTCTTGTGTCCTTCTTCTTTGCCTTTGATCCTCCAACTTTTGCGCAAAAGCTTGCATCCTAGCTATATCCATATCTTTATTCAACGAAGCAATGGTACAGTCTCTAACCAGATATGAATCTAATCTATCCATATATCGATGAACTCTATCCCCCATAGTAGCTACTACATTAGGAGCATACCTGGCCAAGGAATTAAATTTGAGACTATACTCTCTTATGCTCATACTTCTTTGGTGGAGATTTAAGAATTGATCCGCATGGGCCTCTCGGATCTCCAATGGCAAGTAATTGTCAAGGAATGCCTTTTTGAACTCTTTCCGTATAGCTGATGGTGCATTTGTTTCCCTGGATTGCTTCCAAGCTTCATACCACAATACAACCACACCCTTTAATCTATATGCTGCTAGCTCGAGTGCTTATTTACCAACTACATGCATAACATCAAAAGTGCGTTCGATCTGATCTATAAAGTCTTGTGGATCTTCATTAGGATCTGACACGGTGAATGATGGAGGGTCCAAATTAAGGAAATCACGTATACACGTGCCAGTTGCTCTATCTACACCACTAGTACCTGCAACTGGACCTTCTTGCCTTTGGCAGTGGCCAGCAACTATACGAGTTAATAATTGGACTGCATTCCTCAAATCTTGCTCGGTAGCATTAATAGGGGGTTATTGAGGTGCAGTTTCCCTCCTTAGATCTTCGGGAGATGGAGGGGTCAGGGAAATATGTGAGGGAGACTCATCTTGAGCCTCACCTTGTATAGCTTGACTAGGTGGTTATTGGCTGGTCCCTTCTTGGGTAGCCACATCTACTCGCTTACCAGTACTTTTGCTCCTTCTCGTAACCGGCATCCTTCCTATAATAAAACAATTTAGGAATTAGATATGATTCGCCTACAACACTGGTTCTATCGCACGATCTAAGAAATAAAAGAAAGGAGACAACTCATACTTGTCCATAGCCTCCTGTTTATAAATGTGGTGCACAACACATCCATAAGCAAGACTCTACACAGACATGGCTTTGTAGATTCCCTAGGATGACCTGCTCTGATACCACTTTTGTCACGTCCCAAATCTCATTAAGATGGACAGGCACCCGATGCCCTCTAGGCCCGAGAGAACCAACATGTAACATGTGCTTACTATGCATACAACTATGACAATCTTGTGACAAGTTCACATAGGATGTAGCGATACAAACTAACATAAGTAGACCCAAAACTTATATACAAGACTTGGCCGTTGAGGCCACAACTTATTAAGACGCAACTTAACCATAAACATAAGTCTACAGAACCTCTAAAAGATAGAAAACCTTAGAATAGGTCGGGACAGACCCCGCCTTCCTCTTAACTACGATACAATACCTAAAATGAATCTACCAAAGACTCAGTAAAGCTCCGAATCAATCTGGAGCTCATCGAAACTAGTTGAGTGTCATATGCTCATACCAAGGAGGTCTACTAGCTGAAGTACCAGTGCATGCAGCATGAAATGCAGTGTCCCCCGTGAGGGACGTCAGTACGAGAAAATGTACTGAATATGTAAGGCAATAACATGTATAAAATAAGAGTTCGAATGAAACCAAGTATCAATATATGTGTGCATAAATCAGAACAGAAGACCACCTTTGTTAACTCTTGTGGGATCATGTATGTTACATTCTTGTCTTTACGTTTCTGTGTGTTTTGATCTTTATAAGGCATGTGATACGAATGACAGCTGATCAGTGGTAGAAGAAGATGACCCATGCTAGGCATTTTAACCCCTGGGATGCGGTCCTCATAATTACACAAATTGGGATCGGCCCATGCTAGGCTTATGCCCCTGAGCTACCACCCTTCTATACCAATTGAGATCGGCCCATTCTAGGCTTTCGCCCCTGAGCTGCCACCCTTAATTATACAGATTTCTTTACTTAGATTCTTTAATCTTTGAGACTGTTGTTTTGGTGGTCATAATCATTCTTTATATTTGGAATTACGGACCAGTAGTAGAAGATATGAAAATAATACTTCAAGGCAGTATCAATGACATAAGGAGCTATGTAACATCAATGCATTACTTGTGAGCTTAAATTACACAATTGACTTCAATTGACTAAGAAGAGGATTCACCAAACTTGCTTTTGCAAATACCATTTCTATACCAGCACATAGGAGGATAATTACACAAGTATAGAGTACTAAACTGTCACGACCCAAGCCTAGGGCCTAGACATGACCGGCGAATGGGGAACCCGAAGGAACCCCAAACAAGCCTCATAGCGTATCATTACACATCCTTGGTCGCGGAAGCAATTAAAATGACCATAAGCAATAAGCATAATCAAAGGGG
>JAKRZT010000291.1:0-64087 GCA_029582215.1 Solanum sparsipilum | reverse complement strand
CACCTTGTCCACTAATATAATTAGTTTTTATTAATTTAAGGTAGTGACTTATAAAAAATAAGGTTATTAAGTGTGATGCAAAGAAGACAGTTATGTCTCTAAAATGTCAAGATCGAGAATGCAGTTATGCATCCGGTTTAAGACTAATAAAAATTCAACAATTAAAAAATAAGTGAACCATGACCTTAGACACAAATTATCCAAAAACATATTAAAATAAGTATAAATCAATAAAAGCGACCGTGCTAGAACCACAGGACTCGAGGGATGCCTAATACCTTCCCCTCGGTCAACAAAATTCCTTACCCGAATTTCTAGTTCGTAGACCAAAACTAAAAGAGTCATTTCCTATTGATTAGGGATTCGAAAATGTGACTTGGAACACCACAACTCAATTCCAAGTGGCGACTCTGAAACAAAAATAAAATAATCCTAAATCAATACCGTCACTTAAATTGGACAAACCCTTCCGTCGCTGTGCGCAAAAAGGGGCGTGACATCTCTGGCGACTCTGCTGGGGATCAACCAGAATTCGAGCTTTATTATATTGACTTTTACTTAATCTTATTATTATTTTGTTGATATATTTGTGTATGACGGTCTAATGTGCTACTTATTTCTCATTTATTGCTTTGATAGTTGTTGAATTGTATTAAATTGTCTTCATTTGCACAACTATTTTAAGTTTTTGAATACACTTAACACACGTTCACAGAAATGCAGTTATGCATCCTATTTTCCCTTGAGATAAAGCTGGAGTGTATTGACACCCAGTGAAAGATATTTAATCACATATCTTAGACAGGATTGGACCAACAATGAAGTCGAAATAGCGCTGCTACCGATAAGTTGCCCCTCCCTGGCTCGAGTTGTCCATTCAGGTATGCTAGTCTAGATACCTATCTTCTTCAGGTTCGAACTTACTTAAACCTGATATACAGACATGGTTATCCCTAATAGGCTCCGCTTATTCGCATCTTTACATTTTACTTCGTAGACTTGAACAAAAATTGAGTCTGTCTATGACATATATCCCTCTCTTACTTGACCACTTAGATCATTTTATGTGCTACATGCAAATACATTTATTTAGAAAATCTCTATAAGATGACTCATTTTAGTGTGACTAGTGAATAAAAATGATCTTTACAAAAAAATAATAATTATTCTTTTAGAAGATATTATACATTTATAGAAAATAAAATGAAAGATTTTTCATTACTTAATCAAAATTACAAAAAAAAAAAAATTTTAAAAATTTCTTTTTACACAGTTAATAAAAAAAAATCCAAATATTTTACTTTCCATAATACTTTAAAAATTGCATTTTTCTCAGCAAAAAGAAAAAGTTTTTAATATGTCAAAGTTGTTTTTTTTTTCTCTGTCCAATTTTGACGAACTACGCACACCTGATTCTCATCCTAATGAGATACGTAGGCAACCCACTTTGGGTTCGGTGATTTTTATTAAAAAAAAAAAACAAAAATTCAAAAAAAAAATAATGAAAAACAAAAAGCTTTAATCTTTATCAAAAATAAGTTTTCCTTAATTTTCTTTTAATAATTAAAAAAAACTAAAGAATTTTATCTCAAATCTCTAAAAATAAACTTAGTTATGGAGTTTTAGAAAAAATATGCAAAGATCTTAGTTATGTTCGCAAGTGTGTTATGTACGCAATCCCAAACGAATTTGATCAATGCATTATCAAATGATTTTTTAAAGAAAATATAATAAAATAAAAAATAAAAAAATCAACTAATAATTAAGAAATGACTAACCCTAACAAACTTTATTATCCATGCACAGTTAAATTAAAGTGGTTGGTTTGTGGTTAAGCTAACATCTCATCCCTACAATACAAGGTCAAAAGGGAAAAAGAAAATGACTCACAAAGACGGAAATGAGTCGGACAATGATGAGGTCCCAAACCAGATGATGTCACAAGAAACAGTGTCAGCTGAAGAGGTAAGGATACTAAGACAGCAAATGGCGGATATGTACGAAGCTTGAATGAGTGGACAAGTTCCACTGTCTTCAATCCGTGACCATCTAAATACAGATATGCCACCCCCTATCCAAGTATCGATAAGTGATTCAATTTGTCCACCTGAATTCGGTCCCTATGTTAACGCATTCAACGTAGCTGGAACTTTTACGGTGCACCCTTTGAGTACGCCTATGACAAGTAATCCACTATTCATTCCAACTGCACCAACTAATGTCATTCAACAACCTATAATGGAGCCAAAATTCATCAATGATCCTCCACCCAAAGTTCAATATGATCGAGATTATACTCTTGAATTGACTTTTAAAATTCCAGGCTCTTAGCCTCACACTCATCAGTATAGTTCCCATGTTGAAGCTGAAAAAGTTGTTAAGAATGAGGAACATGAAGAAATGGCTAGAAAAATGAAGAGTTTGGAACAGAGTGTAAGAGATATGCAAGGATTGGGAGGTCACAAAAGTGTCTCGTTCAATGATTTGTGCATGTTTCCCCACGTTCCTCTGCCCATCGGTTTTAAAACTCCAAAGTTTGAGAAATATGATGGACATGGAGATCCTGTAGCTCATTTAAAGAGATATTGTAATCAACTGAGAGGGGCTGGAAGCAAAGAAGAATTGCTCATGGCTTATTTTGGGAAAAGTTTGATGGGAATTGCCTCAGAATGGTTCATAGATCAAGATACTTCTAACTAGCATACATGGGATGATTTGACTCGATATTTTGTTCAACAATTTCAATATAACATTGACATAGTTCCAGATCGTACTTCATTTGTCAACATGAGGAAGAAGACCACCGAAAATTTTCGTGAATATGCTATTAAGTGGAGGGAGCAAGCTGCTAGGGTTAAGCCTCCAATAAAAGAGTTTGAAATGATCGATGTTTTCCTTCAAGCGCAAGAACTAGACTACTTTCATTATTTACTCTCCGTTGTTGGAAAACATTCGCTGAAGTTATTAAGATGGTGAAATGGTGGAAAATGACATCAAGTCTGGAAAAAATTGTAAGTCAAGCTGCTTTGAAAGCTACAACACAGGTGATTAAAAATGGATCAGGAAATCTTGGGGGAAAGAAATGAAGGAGGATGTAGCAAATGCTATGTCAGACACACAAAAAGGTCCAAGGGGTCCAGTTTATCAATATGCACCACCTCAATTCCATCATTATCTTCCCATGCAAGACACACAATACTCTATTGTCCCACCTCAATATGCAGTCTATGGTGCACAACCATATGCACATCCACCAAACTATCCTCAATGGAGAGCGCCAACAAATCAAAATGTTCGTCCTTCTTCTCAAAATTTTCGAGCACCTTATAATCCCCGTCTAAGACAGGGATTTGAGGGAGGTCAAATACTTATGAACAATTTCACACCAATTGGAGAGTCTTACACAAATATATTTGAGGAATTGAGACGTTTGAATATGATAAAGCCAATTCCTTAAAATTACGTGAATCCACATGCAAAAGGTTTCAATCCTACAATACGGTGTGCATACCATTTTGATGCTCCAGGGCACAGTACTGAAAATTGTCAAAATTTAAAAAGAAAGGTGGAAGAGATGATTCAAACAAAGATGATTGTGATTAAAAATGATGATTCCCCAAATGTTACTAAGAATCCTCTATCGCGCATAATGATGTACATTTCATCGAGGTGATATGTGATGACAAAGAATATGATAGTTCTCTTAATTCTTAGGAAAAGACAATTGAAATTATTGGAGCTTTCATGAAGGCTAGCGTGCAAAGTAGTGGCTGAGAAGTTAAGCTTGGTGATTGGGATACGCTCTTCTTTTATCTCAAAAAGAGTGTATGGATAGTTTATTTTGTCATCATTTCTGCTATGCAATTCTTTTTTATTTTTATTTTAGTAAGTCAGACATTTCTATCATTTCTCTTATGTGTTTGTTTGTTGAGTCTTGTCGTAGTTTGGGTTATTATAGAGTTGTAATTGAAAATTTAGTTTGTTATCTTGTCATCAAGTCTTTTTATTTTAATATAATCTTTATTCTATGTCAAAGTGACCCGTTTTATTTGGCTTTCCACATATACATCACTTTTCAATTCAATTTTTGTGACATGATATGCAAGAGAATTTGGTAAGATCTTAAGATTATATCTAGCCATGTAATGAATACACCATAGAAGTCAAAGAGGAAATACATTCGAGGAAATGAGTAAAGGACTTAAACACCTTGATATGTCATTTAGTCTCAGAAATGATTAAAAGAATAAATTTCATTTAAATTAAGGTATGTCATTTGTCAAGAAAGTGCTACTCAAATGGAGATTTCAAGCTGACAAATATGGAACAAAGCTGATATACATATCCATCAATGCATAAGTTGCAAAGAGATAATGTATAATTTTCACTTCACATCTTCAAGGGCATGCTTGTATTTGTCATTATTAATAATTGATATGACGAAGACATTTCATTCTACTATGTAAACACCGTGTAGTCCTTTGCTACCCCTTTCGAACCTTAATTTTATTCTCTTTCTTACCCTTTTTTGGAATCAAAATACAAAAAAAAAGCGTCATAATAAAAAAAAAGTCAAAAAAAAAAAAAAGAATCAAGAAAAAAAGTGAAAAGAGGTTTGAAAAAATAATCAATAACAACAAAAGAACAAACTTCCTGAACTACGTTCGGCCTGATTCTTACTTTGACAAGATACGTAAGCAGCCTTATTTTGAGGTTCGGTCCAACCAAGAAAAATCTAGAAAGTCCTCATCACAAAAACTGGGGAAAAAATAATACTAATAATAATAATAATTATTATTATTATTATTATTAGTATTATTTTATTTTGTTATTTTTATAAAAAAGAGTCGATTTCAAAAGTTGTAAGTCTTAACCCTGTTACGCAGTATCTTTGAGCTTGCACGTCAATCCTTTCTTTGTAACCCTTTTAAAAGTCACGTTACAATCCAAATAAAGGCCTTCTGATCAATTTTTAACAATGATAAGTCAAGCAAACTTTCAGTGTTGATTATCATATAAGGAAAAAGGTCATGTCCTTCGTATGAGGAGTGAAAAATGAGGGAATCTTATCGATGAAGATCCTCCAAAGCATTATAAGGCATCATTTGTGTTGAGAGAAAGTGAAAAATGAGAGAGTTTTATTGGTGAAAACCCTCAGGGCACTATAAGACGATGGTGAGCGAGAGACATACAAAATGAGTGAGATTGTTGGTGAAAAACATTTCGAGGAACCACAAGTCGAATATGAGACATGAATCTAGTACACAAATTGAATTATAAAAGCATGACTTCAAAAGGTTGAAAGTTTGACAAAGATGAAGTTTAGATTGATTGGACAGACCAGATCATTTAATCCAAATTGCATGTCATGGTCATTAGAATTGACCACCACTATCAATGGAGTCCATTTATTTATTTTTTATTTTATTTTATTTTATTTTTTTTTATTTTTCTTTTTATCCTCAAAGGTCAAATATTATTTCTTCTTATTTTGTGTCGCTCAATTCGATCTTGACTTAGTCTTCACTAAGCAGGCGGAAAATGATTTCAAAATTGCTACCATCTATTCAATTGCACAAAACAAAGTTTGATCAACACATTCATTATGACATGATTCAAGAAATAGTGATGTGCATAGTAACTTATCAACAATTGACAATTTTTGTGAATTTCTATGAAACAAGATTCAATTATTGTTGGAGGGTAGAAACAATATGACAAATCTGAAGTTTGAAGTTCTAAACAATTAGAGTTATTTGTAAGATTATCAAGATTGGTTGACTAGCAAACGGAAACAGTCTGCCCCAGTTGATATGGTTCAATATTGCCATAACAGGAGCAATCATCTTCAAAGCCAATGCCACAAACCGACCACCACACAAAAAAAAAACTCATTTTTTTTTGTTTTTCTTCTTCTTCTTCCTTTTTCCAAACAAGGAAAATGTTGCTGCTGACATAAAGGTTATTTGGAAACCTCAAATTTGAAAATCATTGCAAAAAAAGAAAATTCATGAATCACATTTCTTTTTATTTTTTCTCCTAGGATAATCACTTCCTAGTCTGAGACGTTTACTTTTTTTTCATTCTCTTTTAGAATAAATGTTTCCTAGTCTGGACATTATTTTTTTCTTTCTCTTGGGATATATACACTTCTTAGTTTGAGACATTTATTATTTTGAAGCTTACCGTTATTAATTACTTACAAAACTTTTCTGGTGCAAACTGGGGCAAAAAAAAGAAATATTGTGATGATTCCATTTGATGATTCTATATAGCAGGACCCTCCTCATAATGGCACTCGCAGGACCCTCCTCATAATGGGATTAACAGGACCCTCCTCATAATGGGACTTAGATTAGCAGGACCCTCCTAAACAATGTGAATTAGCGTAGGAGGACCCTCCTAAACAATGTGAATTAGCGTAGCAGGACCCTCCTAAACAATGGGAAGTAGCGTAGCAGGACCCTCTTAAACAATGGGAAGTAGAGTAGCAGGACCCTCCTAAACAATGTGAAGTAGAGTAGTAGGACCCTCCTAAATAATGGGAAGTAGAGTAGCAGGACCCTCCTAAACAATGGGAATTAGAGTAGTAGGACCCTCCTAAAAAATGGGAATTAGCGTAGTAGGACCCTCCTAAACAATGGGAACTAGCGTAGCAGGACCCTCCTAAACAATGGGAAGTAGAGTAGCAGGACCTTCCTAAACAATGGGAATTAGCATAGTAGGACCCTCCTAAACAATGGGAATTAGTGTAGCAGGACCTCCTAAACAATGGGAATTAGCATAGCAGGACCCTCATAAACAATGAGAATTAGCATAGCAGGACCCTCCTAAACAATGAGAATTAGCGTAGCAGGACCCTGCTAAACAATGGGAATTGGACTAGCAGGACCCTCCTGGATAATGGGACTAGCAGGACCCTCCTACACAATGAGATTTAGATTAGCAGGACCCTCCTACATAATGAGATTAGCAGGAACCTCCTACATAATGGGATTAGCAGGACCCTCCTACATGATGAGATTTAGTTTAGCATGACCCTCTTACATTATGAGATTTAGATAAGCAGGACCCTCATACATAATGAGATTTAGATTAGCAAGACCCTCCTACATAATGAGATTTAGTTATTTTCTCCTAGGATAAACGCTTCCTAGTCTAAGACCATTATTTTTTTTATTTTTCTCCTAGGATAAACACTTCCTAGTCTGGGATCATTATGTTTTATTTTTCTCCTAGGTAAATACTTCATACTCGGAGACATTATTTTTTATTTTTTCTCCTAGGATAAACACTTCCTAGTCTGAGTTTATTTTTGGAAATTTACATTTGCTAATAACTCACAAAAATTTTCTAGTGAAAACTGGGATAAAATTTTTGTTTATTTCTTTTGTTTGTGATGATTTTCAGGCTTCTTCAAGTGAAACATGGATTTGAAATTCAGGATCAAAGTTTCAACTCTTTTCAGAATGATCAATTCCATGATAGCCATAATTAGTTTCTTCAATGCATATAACAGCCTAACTTCCTGACAGCTATTTCTATTCAGCTTCTGATCAAGAAAACATACAGTCATTCAAGAACATATTCAAATTGTCATTTTGAAGAGTGCCAAAAACTCACTCTAAGGGGCAAGTTAAGCATCGAACTCAATTCAAGATCAAGATACTCACCCAAAAAAATCAAGGTGATATCTGAAAGTCAGGACTCAAGTGAAGACTCAAGAGAAGCTGCATAGATAGGAACTTGTACTTTTATTTTCCTTTTGACTATTAGCTTTCTTTTTTTTATGTAAGGATAAGAGCCGCGACCCGGAGCCTCGATGGATACTCACTTAACTTCTAACTCATCACCTCATCTCCTTGAACTACACGTGACCTGATTTCCTGATAACCTGGGATATGTAGGCTGTCCAAAACAAGGACTCAGTTGCAAATTTTTCTTTCAAATAAAAGTCCGGTCAAAACTTGTCACTTTGTCTACTTCTTTGTCTGGAAACTCTTCGTGCTTCCAGTCAAAGAGGGGCAAACTGTAGACACGTAATTTTTGACTGAACTTAAGGTATTACACCATTTTTAGTACATGAATATTACTTTTTTATATAATTCAATATTTTATTTTTTAGTTTATTTTTCATCATATTTTAGTAAGCTTATTTTAAAAGATTAGGAAACTACAAAAAACATATCTTTTCTTTTAATGTATATTTAATAAATAAACTAGTGTTTCTTGATTATTTTTTAACTAGCTATTTTTTTTTATATTTATATTAATTAAAAATAATTAGTTAATATTTTTAATTATTATATTTTATATTTATAAATATCTACACTACCCCACAACCCCATTTCACCCCACTACACCATAATCCCCCCCACTATACACACATACTCACACGATACACACACTACTACTACTACATATATCAAACTTACCAACATACACAAAAAAAGAAAACCGGACAGAAACAAAAAAAAAACAACACATTACACGAGAAAAAAAGAAGAAGAAAAACCTTCCCAATTTATTTGATTATCCTTTTAAAAAATTCACCAACACATTCACATCTTTTCTTCCTTACCCATTCTTTTCATATCAACACAAACACATATACCATCACAAACAATCTACAAAAGTTGTGGGTGTTCTAATCGAGCTTCGGTTAAGATTTTGCGGTATTCAACTTTACTTTATCTTTTTTATTTAATTTATTCATGGAATTTGATGTAATTTTATGACAAGTTTTATTATATTTTGTTTCATTCATGAATTTGATAGAAATGATTCATTTGTTAGTTGTTATAGCTCTTTTTCATGAATGAAGGTAGCTTTAATTGATGATTTTGTTTTTTATTTATTTATTTTTATTTATTAGTTGTGATCTCTTAAAAATGAACGGATCATAACATTGTTCTTGTCTTGATTTAGATAAGAATGATAAAATAGGTATAGTTAGGCTAAAAAATGAATATATAAATAAATTATTGTTGTTTTATTTTATCAAACAAAAAATGAGATTTATTTTTTTGCAATTCGGTATTGTTTTCTTTGATTAGAAAGTGTACACTTAATTTTGACTTCAACTTTAAGAAATTACAAAAAAATAAAAACATATGAAAAATGATCAAAAAAATTATTCTAGAAGTTTGGTATTTTACTTTATTTGTTTTTTTTTAGGAATACATATTTTCTTTTAATGTTAGATCGAACACTTAAACAAATTAAAAAATATTTGTTTCAATTAAGAATGTGGATACACATCTTTTTTGAGACATTAAAATAAACTCAAGGATGCGTGACGCACCTTGTCCACTAATATAATTAGTTTTTATTAATTTAAGGTAGTGACTTATAAAAAATAAGGTTATTAAGTGTGATGCAAAGAAGACAGTTATGTCTCTAAAATGTCAAGATCGAGAATGCAGTTATGCATCCGGTTTAAGACTAATAAAAATTCAACAATTAAAAAATAAGTGAACCATGACCTTAGACACAAATTATCCAAAAACATATTAAAATAAGTATAAATCAATAAAAGCGACCGTGCTAGAACCACAGGACTCGAGGGATGCCTAATACCTTCCCCTCGGTCAACAAAATTCCTTACCCGAATTTTTAGTTCGTAGACCAAAACTAAAAGAGTCATTTCCTATTGATTAGGGATTCGAAAAGGTGACTTGGAACACCACAACTCAATTCCAAGTGGCGACACTGAAACAAAAATAAAATAATCCCTAAATCAATACCGTCACTTAAATTGGAAAAACCCTTCCGCCGCTATGCGCAAAAAGGGGTGTGACACAGATCTACTTTATTCGCTAATTCAGCAATGAGAAGCAAGAATTATGGACCAAAAAATAATCATGTCCTTGTATATGTACAAATAAGGACTAGATTTTCTTCTCTTTCCTAATCGTTGGTTCCTACTGATCTTTTTTTTTGTAGTGAATATTACTGCCTCTGGCATTCTTCCATTAACACTGCTATTCCATCTAGTAAAATTTATTATGGCATCATGTGTAACACCTTGGATTTTTAAAAGAGTTAAAGAGAGGTTCGTTCAAGTCAACCATCAGTTTCTAGTTGGGTCAACTTCAATCGACCATATATTTTAGCACATAAACAGTTAGGTGGCTCATGACCTATCAAATTGAAGATATTTGAGTCTTCTTTCCAACACTACCAAGTTTTCTTAATTTTGTTCTTGGAGTAAAAAGTTATGTCCGTTTCACTGAAGTCTCTTCATGTAAGGCATTTCATTCATTTTAGGAACGAGTATTTTTTTGGTCTTTTCCTTTTCCCACTAGGACTAAGACGTTTTTCCTCACCCAATTAAGGGTCTTATCAGCTACTAAGTTACTTTTTCACATTCCTAAACACTCAAAAAAATAAGAGAAGAGTTCAAGAGGAAAAAGAGCTAGGTTTTGAGCGTTCGTCAAGATCCCGTCTATTTTTACCAAGAACATCATTCTTTCTAGGTATGTAAGGCTTCTCACAGCGTTAGACTTGTTCGTCCTCACGTCATACATCTAATTTATCCATGAAATCATTGTATTCAAAGAGTTCTTGAGTAGTTCTTGACATTGTTCAATTATTGAACAATGTAGATTGCTAGTTCTTGTGGGTTCTGAATCTCTAATAAAAGTTGGGTTTCCCAAAGGGATTAAGCTTAATTCCTCATGTATTCGTGTTGGGTTTGAAAATCGATAAGATTTTAGAAGAATTTCCCCATTCTAAACTAGTTAGGACCTTGTTTTGGCATGAAAAATTCATTATATTTTCTTGGTATAGGGGGTTGCGTGGCGCGCCACCCATAGTGCCTGGACGTTGGCTCTGTAGTTTGGGTCCTGCGTCCCATGCCACTGAATACGTCCCAAACATTGTTCAGTAGTTATGGGTTGGCGCCCTATGCGTGCACCAGGGTTGCCTGGTCCTTTTTCTTTCCATGCTTCATTCTGGACGTGTTCCTTTGAGTCATGATTACATTCTCTTCTTTGTATTAACTTCCATAAACTCCATTCACCTTTGAGAATTCCTATATGTTCAAATCACATGTCATAAATTACATTTTGAATTAAAGTGAGTTTAAGAGGAAAGTTCAAGAAGTCTTTTTGAGTCATTTTGAGGATTCTTTTGTAATCATCAATGGTTTTGAACTTAGTTTTGATGAAGTAAATATGAGAAATGAGAAGAGTTATTTTCATGTTTGGGAAATGACATAAGGGAACGAAGTATTCAAAAAAGTAATACGTTTACATTTGTTGGAATGTATGCATCCACTAGCTACGATAGGACCAGGTCCTTAACACACTAATGATAGACAAAGAAGATACTAAACGAAAAGATAGCACACACAACTTTACGTGGAAACTTTCTTGCTCAAGGGAGTAAAACCACGACATGACTCACAAGATTTTCAAACTGTTTTTACTATTCTTCTCAAACAAAAGTAAAACAGTTTACAACCACACAAGAGATTAACCTCCTAATCTCTATTCTAAGTAATACAAACTATTACTTAATGAGCCAAAGCAATGCATGCATTGCCCACTATACTAACCCTCACTGATTAATATAGACTTTTAACATAAGACACAAAGTTGCCCTCAACTAAGTTCTTACAGTGATTCACAAAAGATTTGAAACGTTTCTAACACAAGTGAAACGAATCTTACAATGTAAGCACAAATACAAGCAATCAAAATAAGAGCAGGTTCATGAAGCAAATCGCCAGTCTATAAGGTCCCTTGTTGTTTTGTTGAAGCTTGAATGTTCTCTCTTTGAATGAATGATCTAATTTGTTGTTTGTGATGTTGAATATATCAATCATAAAGAAGTATTAACCGTTGGACAAACAACCTCGTCCATTCTGATTGATGTGGTACTCTAACGACCTCACCAACCTCTGACGCGACAACTTTCCAGCTGTATTTCACATGGACCTGGACGAGCACACTCTGCAGAGGACCAAGTTCCTGCATTTGTGAGGAGATCATCAAAACATCTGGGAACAGTAATACTTATCATTTCCCCCTTTTTTATGACAAACAAACTGCCTCACATGAGTTTAACATTCATTCAAAGTTCATCAGTTCCCCCTATCAATAGTATTCCCCCATGTTTTAGTTCCCCCATCAGTTTCCATTTTCAATAAACTCTAATTTAACAACAATTACAATCATTCCCCCTTTTGACACCATTGAAAAGGACTAGTAGTAAACATATGCAAGCTGCATGCAAAATGTTAGGAATTCAGGGCCATGTGCCACACAATACATGTACAATCAAGCAAAAATAGAGAAGATAAAAGCATACGAGACATGGAAAAAGAGATAATGTCATTAGATCACTTATGCTGACCATAAAAATCAGCCAAACCAGTACACTTTGCCACTACAGTAAGATAGAGAGACTTAAGAACTGGGTCACATGACACATTTAGGACAGAGGGGGGAGGGGGTTGAATGATTTCAACAGCAAAGTCATGCGCTGATTAGCATCGACATGAGCTTGAATGATTTGCTTGTTAAAAGATTGAACTTCTTCACTGAATGAGGCATTTGTCTTTAGTAGCTGTGCATTTTTAGCTCTGAACTTTTCTACTTCCTTCTTATCCATAGAACTGGTACCAGGTCCCTTAGAGATAGTATGTTGCATCTGAGCCTTAAGTCGTACAATCTCAACCTCCTTTGCATTCATGGTTACAGTAAGATCATTCCGCTCCCACTTGAGAGATGCTTGCTGCTCAAGAAGATCAGACACATGGGACTTACCCTTAACCTTTCCCTCAGCACATTTATATTCCAAGAGAGTTGCAGGGGAAAATAACTGCTTGACAGTACCAGGTACTCCTTTCCCAAGAGGTACTTCAAAGTGGTTGAACACATGATTCAACAGATATCCATACGGTATTCCATGCTTGGCATTCTTCCAAGTCATTACCCTGTGCATATGTTCAAGCATGATTGATGGGAGATTGATGGCTTTTAGTTCATCCAATTTTTCCATGAGGAACAAATCTGCAGCAGATTCTACGGTTCTTTTCTCACTCCTTGGCACCAAGACCTTGTTGATGAACTAAAACATCAACTGGTATTCTCCTAAGAGGAATTTCTTAGGTAAACCAACACGTTTTATATCCCCACGCTTGGTAGCCCGTTCAGTAAAATCACTAGCAGGTTTGCAACCTTCAATGGAACTAATCCCTTCAGATGGAACACTCAAAATGATTCCCGACTCTCTTTATTTAGATAAATTTTGACCTTTTTAACTGTTGTCCAAATCCCTCCATCATTGAGAAGCTCCATCTTATAGTAAAATTCCCTCACTTCAGGCTCATGTAGATAAGGTGCTGGAGATTCAAACAGGTGTTCCCAACTTTGCAATGACACATAATCGAAAAGAGTAGACATACCACATTCTTTGAGGATTTCTATATCAAACACCCTCCCATTCAACACCTTTTACTTCTCCATTTCTACAATGCACTCTTCCCTGGTTAACACTTTGTCCTCTACTGGCTTATGAACAGACGAACCTGGTCCCTTTACTGGTTTTGGTTTCACAGGAGACTTTTGAATCACCTTGTCCTTCTTCACTGGTGATTTCTTCACTGACTTAGGACCCTATTTAGCTTTGATCTGTTCAATTTCTGCCTCCTTCTTCCCTTTAGCCACAACTCTAATAATTTTATCAGAATCTGTCTCGGTTGACCCTAGATGTAGAGGTGTTGAAGTAGGTTCCTCAGTAAGCATATGACCATCCTTTTTTTGTCTTTGATTTATCTCCGTTTGGACCTCGTTTGCCGCCAAAGCATCTCCCATTAATTTTTGAGTCTCACCTCTAGTAACATATCTTTTTTTTCTTCCTCCTTTGGTTTGAGAATCCACCATTTTTCCTTTTTCCCTTCCTTTTTCTTTTCCTTTCAGACTCGTTAGGCTCATCGTCAAGTTTAGCCTCAGGCACAACATCAACTGCTTCCGGATCTGAAATTGTCATATTCGCAACATATTCCCCTCGAACCCCTTTTTTACGCCAGACTAAATGAGTGTCTTCTTCCTCCTCCTCCTCACTGTCAACATCAAATGATTTAGGAGTTTTGTCGAACATAGGTTGAGCACTATGAGGGACCTGTTCCAGTGATCTTAACTCTTGTTCCAATAGAGTTGGTTGAATGTCTCCTCTAAGAGAGGCCAAACTTTGGACTACCACCAATTTCTCTACCGCTGCTAAAATATTGGACTTTGTACCCTTGCCCTCAGGCAAATCCCCTTCAAATAACCGCTCAGACATGGTAGATGACACACCATTGGACAGAAATTCTAGATATTCAAAGGGTTTCTCAAGAGTGGGCTTCACAATGGACTGGGCCTCGCAGTTTTGGGACTCTTTACCGAATAGAACTAAAGTTGGAGAACAAGGCAAAATTTCCCAGAGTTGAGTACAGATGACACCACTACTTCAATATGGGGTGTGACAGATTCAACAGTCTTACCGACCCCAGATACTGGTGTGGACGGAGATTCTTCTGGGGGAGGAATTGAGAAATTGAATAAACTGGGAGTTTCAATTCCTTGGGAGAGAGGGAGCCTCGAAGGAGAAGAAGAGTTAGACATTTTATTTGAGAGAGGAGAGAAAGATTAGAAGAACGATGAGAGAATTCAAGGGAGAATAAGAGGAATTTGGGATGTTTGGATTCTCTAAAAAAGATGTATTTAACGGGGTATCGGGACTCCAAACAATAGCGACTCTTGGTTATAAAGTGAAAGGATGTCTAAAAATGACACAATAAATAGGGGGAATACACGTGGCAGTGACCGTTGACAAAAAACTGTGTAGCAAAAAGTGATACTAACCTTTAGGGGACCATGTCCCTCTCTATAGATAGCCCTGCTTGTATGATTATATCTTCCCTTCAGCCAACATGCCATGAGTGTGTACCTATTCCGATGATCTTAACTCTTGTTCCAATAAAGTTGGTTGAATGTCTCCTCTGAGAGAGGACAAACTTTGGACTCCCACCGATTCGTCTGCCGCTGCTAAAATATTAGACCATGTACCCTTGCCCTCGGCAAATCCCCTTCAAATAACCGCTCAGACATGGTAGATGACACAGCCTTGGGCACAACTTCTAGATCTTCAGAGGGTGTCTCAAGAGTGGTCTTCACAATGGACCGGGCCTCGGAATTTTGGGACTCTTTATCTGATAGATCTAAAGTTGGAGAACAAGGAAAATTTCCCCAGAGTTGAGTACAGGAGACGCTACCACTTCAATATGGGGTGTGACAAATTCAGCAGTCTCACCAACCCCAGAGACTGGTGTGGACGGAGATTCTTTTGGGGGAGGAAATGAGAAATTGAATGAACTGGAGTTTCAATTTCTTGGGAGAGAGGGAGTCTCGAAGGAGAAGAAGAGTCAGACATTTTGTTTGACAGAGGAGAGGAAGATTAGAAGAATGATGAGAGAATTTAAGGGAGAATAGGAAGAATTTGGGATGTTTGGATTCTCTCAAAAAGTTGTATTTAACGGGGTATCAGATCCCCAAACAGTAGCGACTCTTGGTTTTAAAGTGAAAGGACGTCTAAGAATGACACTATAAATGGAGGGAAGACATTTGGCAGTGATTATTGACAAAAAAATGTATAGCAAAAAGTGATACAAACCTTTGGGGGACCAGGTCCCTCTCTATAGATACCCCTGCCTGTCTAATTATATCTTCCCTTCAGCCAATATGCCATGGGTGTGTACCTGTTACGGTGATCTTAACTCTTGTTCCAACAGAGTTGATTGAATGTATCCTCTGAGAGAGGCCAAACTTTGGACTGCCACCGATTCCTCTGTGGCTGCTAAAATATTGGACTCTGTACTATTGCCCTCAGGCAAATCCCCTTCAAATAACCTTTCAGACATGGTAGATGACACAACCATGGACAGAACTTCTAGATATTCAGAGGGTGTCTCAAGGGTGGGCTTCACAATGGACCGGGCCTCGAAATTTTGGGACTCTTTACCGGATAGAACTAAAGTTGGAGAATAAGGCAAATTTTCCCTAGAGTTGAGTACATGAGACGCCACTACTTCAGTATGGGGTGTGACAAATTCAGCAGTCTTACCAACCCCAAAGATCGGTGTGGACGGAAATTCTTCTGGGGGACGAAATGAGAAATTGAATGAATTGGGAGTTTCAATTTCTTGGGAGAGAGGGAGTCTCGAAGGAGAAGAAGAGTTAGACATTTTGTTTGAGAGAGGAGAGGAAGATTAGAAGAACAATGAGAGAATTCAAGGGAGAATAGGAAGAATTTGGGATGTTTGGATTCTCTTAAAAAGTTGTACTTAAAGGGGTATCGGATCCCAAAATAGTAGCGACTCTTGGTTTTAAAGTGAAAGGACGTCTGAAAATGACAGAATAAATAGGGGGAAGACACGTGGAAGTGACCGTTGACAGAAAACTGTGTAGCAAAAAGTGATACTAACCTTTGGGGGACTAGGTCCCTCTCAATAGATCGCCCTGCATGTATGATTAGATCTTCCCTTCAGCCAACATGCCATGAGTGTGTACCAGCAGTAAGGTAGCAAATGTTAATTCACAAGCGATAAGTAATACAACTTGTATAAATACCTATCCTCCCTGACATAGTCAGAAAGAGATATTTCATGCAAGTTTGTTCTGAAATCAGGTGATCTTGTGCATTGATGAGTCCACAAATTGGACTCATTTACGACTTTATTTTAATAGAAATAGTGTCCTTGAATGCTTGTTTTATCTCAATACCTGATTAAAATGCTAAAGTTTCAGGTACTTAATGTTTTAGTGGAAGCATGGACACTTAGGCGCAAAACGAAGCAAATAGAGCTGAAAAGAACAAGAAATGGAATCCTGCGGATCGCCGAGTTCAACTTGGCGAGTCGCCAAAACGACATGAACCACCCTTCGTTCTAGTACGCGAAGCCTTGAAGGAAGTGAATCAAAAGGTGAGAAAGGAGCAGTCGGTGAGTCGTCAATTAGTTCCGCGAAGCAGTACTGTACCGCCCAATGATCCAGAATGTGAGGATGCTAAAGGCAAGACACTGAAGGCGATGAGCTGACCAAAAGGCGGATCGCCAAGTTCATCAACGATCTCGACTAATGTCGCCGAACAATCCTCAGCAGCACAATCTGTGAAAACTATAAATACTAGTTAGAATTGTAGTCTTAAGTGTGTAACATATTTAGAGTAAAAATTATTATTAGTCTATAGTATTTTTCTCTCAAGCTTGGAGAGGGTTTTGTGGAGACTTGAAGAAAGGAGTTCTTCTTCCCCAATTTGGAAGTGGGTCTTCTCTATTCACTTTTCTTTGCTTAATTCAAGATTTAATTTCTTATACCTAGTTGATTTCATTATCATGTTAGGTATAGTTTCTTATATCTTGATGTGTGGCTAAAAACCCCATTCTTGGGGTGTGATTTAGCAAATATGGGTTGATATTCTTGTTGGGTCTTGCTTGTTGATAGGTTAGATGTATGTTAATGGTGATTTTACCTAGTCTTTATGGTTTAATCTAAAGGGTTTCTAGTTGCAAATACAAAGCCACCCATGTTTTTTCGGCTTGCCCGAGAGGGAGGTCGCAAAACCAAAACCACTAGACTGATGGCCTAAGGAGTGGGTCGACATAAGGTTCAGCCTGAGAGGGTGAGCCCTAGTCCCATATCCTAACACTCAGCTCTAGAGGGTGAGTGGGGTAAGGCGTAGGCTGGTCTTCATGCGGCAAATGGGTGTCCAGAACGATTTGAAACGGGGTAAGTTGCCCGAGAGGGAACCTATTTCCATTTAAAGCTTAGCCTAGTCACTATTATCTTGCAAATTTCCTATTGAAAGAATGTACCCAGCAATTTATCTCAACTTGTATTGCGGTCACATCCCAAGAACCTTTCCCCATACTTGATTTTCTTGTTTATTTTGCTGTTTGAGTACTTGTTACAAAACCCTCTTTGATATTTGACACTTTTGTGTCACCTCTTTTTAATTTACTACGTCTTTTATCGCAAATGTCTTTAACTACGACTAACTTGACTGAAATTCTAATTGGTTATTAATTCTCTAAACCGCTCCCTTGGGACACGACCCCAACCCTCGGTTGGGTTACTTAATTATTGGTGATCGTAGACACTCATATCGTAGGATAGTGTCGTTGGTCATGATAAGCATCAAAGGCGTCGCTGCCGGGGAGTGTTGTTATTTGAGAATTTTTAGTGTAATAGAATTGTTGTTCTTGTTAGCAGTAGTGTACTTACCTAATTTTTAGTTTTGTTTAGTTAGTTGCGTGTTGAGGCAGGACAATGAGTATACATGATGGAGAAGGTGGACCAATGGAGCCTCTTCCAGCAGAGGTGATGAGGCTCAGGGAGTACATCCTAAATTTCAAGCATCTCGAAGGAGAACTCTTTCATGAGTCGTGGCTGTGGTTTAAAACACTATTGATACACTGCCCAACTCATGAAATGCCCGATTTAATCTTACTGGAATGCTTCTACAGGGGTCTAAGTTCCGAAAACAGAGAAATAATGAACCAACTCATGCCAAGTGGACGTGAGAAATACCCCTATAAGACCGCAACCAAATTCCTTGACCTTGCAGCTAAAACCAACAAGGATGGAGAGAAGGACCAACAATTGACCATTTTGTTGGGTCAGATGAATAGCTTGACCCAAAAGGTCGAAGAACTGGATTTGATGTCCAAAGGAAAGAGCAAGCACCCATCATCTACAGATCAGGGAATATGCATGGACATTGAAAATAGACATATCAACGATACGTTGTTAACCATCCTCCAAAAGTTGAATGAGCAAGACAAAGTACTAGAGGAAATTAGAGAAAATGTTGAAAGGTTGAATCAGATGAGTGGCTCTCATTCTAGGTCTATTGAGCTAATTGAAACTCTCTTGAATCTTGCACTACCTCAACTTTATCCGTATGAGCAAGCGGGATCACCTAGCTACACTAGGTGTAACACCAAAAGGCAGGTGTGAGCATCGACCTACGTCGTGCCATGACGTTAACTAAGGCGCTATTTGGGAGGCAACCCAAAACCTTTACGATCTTTAGTTTTATTCTAGAAATAATGGAGAATTAATTTCGCAGGGGAAAACGTGAAGAATGAATGAAAAATATTGATTGGTAATTGATAGTCCCATTCGGCGAGTAGCTGAACTATTCGGCGACTTCGATCTAGATCGCCGACAGACTCAACATCCAAGCTATAGTCTATAACAATCAGCGGCGAGGGCAATCGCTTGGCGTAACGCTGAATCATTCAGTGGTACAAACTAATATCGCTGAATGAGCAACAACTGGTCAGTTTTTAAGGACCAATAGTTTCAAAAAATGGAAAAAATTTCATTCTCCCCTTAATTTCCACTGTCGAAAAACCAAACCTAGTATGTAAGTTTCATTATCTCTACACCCCTGGTATTTTAGTTGTCGATTAGTGCTAAAACGTGGGATTACATTGCTTCCTAGCATTTCAACACAGTTCAAGCAGCATAACAAGTTGGTTTCTCCCAACTCCCGAAACTACTAAAATTTTGTTCTCTTATTAAATTAAAATTGGTTGGGTTGACATGTACTAGGTGTCTCTCTGATAAACCTATCTTGTCTAAATGCCAGATTCGATCTGAGAATCATACCTAATTGATCTCAATTTTTGAAATCCCTCTTTGCCTATGCATGAAATGTTTTGAGCTTTGGGTGAATGAATGTCATGGGTCTTAATTTAATTTCACTATTGCAACTGTTAATTGTATTTTGGGAATTTGCGAGGTTGAATTCGAATTGAAGGAAGGCACGTTAGGTTGTTTAGCGAACTGGGTCGGGTTCGTCAAACAACTAGGCGGCTCGCCTGAAGTGACTTCGATCGCCCTCTGTCTGCATTCTTGAATCTTCATTGCACTGTAACTTTTAGCGAACGAACCTTTGATCGCCGATAGTGATCAGCAATTCGCACTTTCTCATCGCCAACTAGTGAAAACTATTAGGGAAAAATCATAGGCGAGCCCAACCCGACTCGCCAAAGAGATTTGGCAATTCGCAGATGAGTTCGGCGTATCTGTCTGCCACTAAAGGTCTGCACCACTGATTTACTTATTTCTAACTTACTTCTTATTGACTGCAGACATGGCCAGACCCAAAGTTACAAGAAGCAATAAGCCAACTCAAAGCAAGAAAAAAGGGATAACAATCAACGATGATGCAGGTGCATCCAAAAGCAATGTTGCAAAACCTTCCAGTGCGAGCAAAAGAGGCAAGGGCAATGACAAAATCGTTGAACTATCAGATGCAAGCTCTGATAGCATGGGTTTTTACACCAATGAACTAACAACATACGATAGTGAGAGTATGAGCTCAGATGAAGATGAACTGATAGAGGAATGGAGGAATGAGCTACGATCCAAACAGTTTCATAACCCATCGCGGATCAGAAACTCTCGATCCATTGCTTAGACTCCTCCAGCTCCAGAACAGACAATAATACTTGCACCTCCAGTACAAACCCCCCTGCCTAGATCATCGAATAGATTAAAGTCTGATGGACTAAGAACAATCATTGAAGAAAAATGGTTGTCCATAGATGGGGTGATCGAGAGGTATCCTGAGATAATAGAGTGCCTAAAATATCACAAATTTTAAGTTTTCACAAAATCACGTGGTTCTTATATGCCAAGCTGGGTCAGAGAGTTTTATAGTGCATACAGTGCATTGGTACCTCAGCGGAAGAGACTAGTCGCGTCTTTCAAAGCATTTGACTATGTAGTGGTCAGAGTAAGGAAGGTAGCCTGTGACAGTGAGGCTATCAATATGGCCTTGGGTATATCCACTAAGATTAATATCATTGTCAGCACTTGATCAGAATGAAGCAGCTGGATGCGATGAAACAGTGGTTGGTCCCGCTATTCTCAGATAATGATGCTCCGAAATGGCTAGCCAAAGGAATCCCAATCGAAAAGAAAGATCTGAACGTAGCTGCAAGATACTGGTTCAAATTTATCAGCATCTCCATTATGCCATCACAGAATGAATCAATTCTTTGCCTCGCTAAAACAACATGTCTTGGGTGCATCATAGAGAAAACAAGGATAAATCTGGGAACAATTATTGCGTTCAAAATCCATATGCGCGCCAAGCAAAGCCAAACATCTCTACCTTTATCGGTATTAATTACCGCATTGTGCAAAAATGCTTGAATACCTCTAGATGTCGAGAAGGATGTAAAAGTGATGCCCACAACCTCGACCAATATCTGAAAGATCGAAGCCAAATATCTTAAGGATCAAGCTGAATAGAAGCAGACTGAAGTGGCGACCACTGGATCTACACCTACAGAAGCAATTCTGCTCACTCCAGCGCTTGGACCTTCAGGTATATCCATTACCACTACTACTTTTACTGACACTCCAGGTTTCTTTGCTGCTATTTCCAGGCCCCCACTCACCCACGCTTCCCTACTTCGGATGTGACACATGGCCTTTTCTGCTGATCGTCGAGCCGCTTGTTTAGAAGTAGTTGTTCTAGGCCTGATCCAGATGGCCCTAACTGATGTTGTGACACCCTTGAACACTACCATTGAGGCCTTAGCGGCTAGGATAGCGGTAAGTGAGTACAAGCAAGGGTCCACTAGTGAGATAAGATTTTTAAAAGCTGCCATTGCTGAGATGCGAGAAGATGTGAATCACTTGAAGGCCAGTGATGTGTCCATGGCCTTTGGGATAGTGGAAATTCCAGCCATGCCTGAGAGGCCTTAGACTACTACTGGATATGGGGATAGAGCGGAGCAGACATAAGATTTGGGAGCGGAAGCAAAGACTGATGAAGAGATGTTCAAGGGAGCTACAACAAACGACATAACAGATACTGAGGAAATCATGATAGATGCTATTGTGCAGGCTTCCCTGGCCAAAGCTCCGGCTGCGGGATTCAGTGTAACGGGTCCTTCTGGAGGTTACCCTCTGCTTTGAAACCCAGATAGATGTGATGAGCCAGGATCACCTCTTTATCTCCCTCTCTGTCTTTCGTTACTCTACCTTTCAGATTCGTTGTTATTTTCATTTGAGGACAAATGCTTTTATTTGTAGTAGGATGAGGCCCACCTTTGTGTGTTACTTTGAGTGTTTGGGCTGTCTATTTTAATTTGTGTTTTAAATACTGCTTTTCTGTGGATGTTTGAGCTCATGGCTCCTGTTGTTTTAATTGCAAAAACAATTTTGATCCTTCAAAAAAAAATTTCGCCACCTCTTGTGTTGAAAGTGGTTGTTCTTTTGCAAAAATTTAAGTCTTGGTTGTGATCAATATCGATGATTTGAATAGTGCTCTCAATTGAACAAACATGAATGCATGGCTACGACGAGGCCAAATGAAGTTACATAGACAATAAATGCACTCTTTGCATCTCGTTGTGACTAGCCATTTATCGAATTGATTTTCTTGTGAGGACTGTTGCATGCTAGCGAACGTGTTTAGTCTTGTCTGACTGAAGTATCGATGCCTTGTGTGATTAACTTACTTCGAACCTTGCATGAATAAACCTAGAATTTGCCCTGTTAGTCTGATTGATTTAGAAAGGTTTACTCTTGAGATGATCTTAGGCAATTTTAAAGAGTGTGAGCCAATTTGACATATACCTCTTTTTGTGGCCGAACCGAGAGCGTGAGGAACTCTCTTGAAAACCCCTTGAGCCTATCCTCCTTTGGAAGAGACTTGATGAAACTTAGATTTTTTTTCATCCACTACCTATAATCCTTTTGAGATGTGTTTAGTGAATAGCCAACTTAGGCCAAAAGTCTAAGTTGGGGGTGTGGTGAAAAGGAAAAGGAAAAGTCAAGAAGTGCAAGAAAGTCTCCTGAACCTATTGTATTGCAAAACAAAATGGAAACCCTTTAAATAAAAAAAAAGAGAAAAAGAAAGAGAAAAGAAAAGAAAGAAAAAGAAAGTCGTGGAATAAAAGTGCAAAAGAAACTGGGTTTCCAAGCAATACATGGAGAACGAATAATAGGATGACTTATGAGCACTAGAAGAAAAATTGAGAAAGGAAGGGAAGAGAATGCATTGAGAACATCACATCTCACGAGGATGAAAATCACTGAGCCTAAATGACCATACCTTTGCACTCAGCCCCATTACAAGCCTTAGAAAGACCTTTGTGATCTTGAGTAAGCCGAATCGAAAGTCAATTGGAAAATAAGGGCAAACTTATGGGTGAAAGCATGCAATGTGTTCCTCTTTTTTAGTGTGAGCGTTGTATCTGATTCCTGATCTTACATTGACTCATATTTGTGTGTGAATATGGAATCATTCTTTACGTGAGGGCATTTAGATACTTTTGTTGAGCTTGAACTTGCATAAGTAGCAAGTATTGCGAGCATGAGAATCTTGGGTAATGGTGTGTCACAATTTGAATCTTTGAGTACACAAGTGATCCTTGCATAAGTAAATTGAGCCTTGTTGTGTGCATTCATGATTTAGTCTTGTGTAGCACCGTATGAGGCACCCTATTTGAACTGCTGAGCTTAAGGACAAGCAAAAGTTTAAGTTGGGGTATTGATGAGTCCATAAATTGGACTCATTTAGGGCTTTATTTTAATAGAAATAGTGTCCTTGAATGCTTGTTTTATCTCGATACCTGATTAAAAAGCTGAAGTTTTAGGTATTTAAAGGTTTAGTGGAAGCATGGACACTTAGGCACAAAACGGATCAAATAGGGCTGAAAAGAACAAGAAATGGAATCGCCCTTCGTTCTAGTACGCAAAGCCTTGAAGGAAGTGGATCAAAAGGCGAGGAAAGGAGCAGTCGGCGAGTCGCCGATTAGTTCTGTGAAGCAGTACTGTACCGCCCAATGATCCAGAATGCGAGGATGCTGAAGGCAAGACACCGAAGGTGGATCACCGAGTTCATCGGTGATCTCGACTTATGTCGCCGAACAATCCTCCACAGCACAATCTGTGAAAACTAAAAATACTAGTTAGAATTGTAGTCTTAAGTGTGGAACATTTTTAAAGTAAAACTTATTATTAGTCTATAGTATTTTTCTCTCAAGCTTGGAGAGGGTTTTGTGGAGACTGGAAGAAAGGAGTTCTTCTAACCCAAGTTGGAAGTGGGTCTTCTCTATTCACTTTCCTTTGCTTAATTCAAGGTTTAATTTCTTATACCCAGTTGATTTCATTATCATGTTAGGTATAATTTCTTATATCTTGATGTGTGGCTAAAAACCCCCATTCTTGGGGTGTGATTTAGCAAATATGGGTTGATATTCTTGTTGGGTCTTGCTTGTTGATAGGTTAGATGTATGTTAGTGGTGATTTCACCTAATGGTTGTGGTTTAATCTAAAGGGTTTGTAGTTGCAAATACAAATCCACCCATGTGTTTTCGGCTTGCCCGAGAGGGAGGTCGCAAAACCAAAACCACTAGACTGATGGCCTAAGGAGTGGGTCGACATGAGATTTAGCCCGAGAGGGTGAGCCTTAGTCCCATATCCTAACACTCAGCTCGAGAGAGTGAGTGGGGTAAGGTGTAAGCTGGTCTTCGTACGGTAAATGGGTGTCTGAGAGGAACGCATTTGAAATGGGGTAAGTTGCACGAGAGGGAACTTATTTCCATTTAAAGCTTAGCCTAGTCACTATTATCTTGCAAATTTCCTATTGAAAGAATGTACCCAACAATTTATATCAACTTGTATTGCGGTCACATCCCAAGAACCTTTCCCCACACTTGATTTTCTTGTTTATTTTGCTATTTGAGTACTTGTTACAAAGCCCTCTTTGTTATTTGACACTTTTGTGTCACCTCTTTTTTAGTTTACTATGTCTTTTATCGCAAATTTCTTTAATTATGACTACTTGAATGAAATTCTAATTGGTTATTAATTCTCAAAACCGCTCCCTTAGGACACGACCCCAACCCTCGATTGGGTTACTATATTATTGACGATCGTAGACACTCATAACGTAGGATAGTGTCGTTGGTCACGATAAGCATCATGCATCCCCAGCTTCAGTCTGTTCTTGACGAAGTTTTCTTTACTCAATGCCTTGGTGAAAATATCAGCCACTTTGATCTTCTGTTTTGTAGTACCTCATCACCACATTTCTCTTCTCAACATTGTCCCTAAGAAAATGGTGTCTGACATCTATGTGTTTGGTTATCTTATGCTGGACAAGATTCTTGGCCAAGTGCATTGCACTTGTATTGTCGAATATTATAGTAATAGTGTGTGTGAGAACACCAAAGTCTTCGAGCTGCTGCTTGATTCCCAAAAGCTGAGCACATCATGATGCAACAACCACATATTCTGCTTTTGAAGTAGATAAATCAACTGTATTTTGCTTCTTGGTGCCCCATGAAATCAGTGATGACCCTAAGAAATGCGCTATGCCTGAAGTGCTTTTTCGATCAACAAGAAAACCTGCATAGTCAACATCAACATATCCAATTAAATCAAAGGAGTCACCAGAAGGGTAGAAGAGGACCATGTCATGTGTTCCCTTCAAGTGTCTCAATATTCGCTTGGCTGCCTTAAATTGTGATTCCTTTGGAGCTGCTTGGAACCTGGCATACATCACTACACTTAAAACTAAATTTGGCCTGCTGGCAGTGAGATAAAGCAGTGACCCAATGATTCCCCTGTACACTGTCTCAATAACATCAGTCCCTTCCTCATCCATATCAAGTTTGACGCTTGTGCCCATGGGAGTGTCAAGAATTAGCCTCGAGCATGCTGAACTTCTTAAGCAATTCTCTTATGTACTTCTCTTGGCATATTGATGTACCCTGAGGGGACAGTTTGATTTGCAATCCCAAGAAGAATGTAAGCTCTCCCATCATGCTCATTTCAAATTCGCTACTCATTAAGGCTGCAAACTCTTTGCATAGTGAATCTGAAGTAGCTCTGAAGATAATATCATCTACATATACCTGCACAATCAACAACTCCTTACTTCTGGACTTCAAAAACAAGGTGTTATCAATTTTACCTCGCTTAAAACCATTTGCTAGGAGGAATTTTGACAAGCGCTCATACCAAGCTCTAGGAGCATGTTTTAGACCATATAAGGCTTTATCCAATTTTTAGCACGTGGTTTGGTAGATCAGCATCCTCAAAACCTGGGGTTACTTTACATATACCTCCTCTTTCAGGTACCCATTCAGGAAGACACTTTTGACGTCCATTTGAAACAGCTTGAACTCCATGTAAGTAGCAAAAAATTCTGATGGCTTCCAATCTGGCTACAGGTGCAAAGGTCTCATCATAGTCAATCACTTTCTCTTTATTATACCTCTTTACTACCAATCTTGACTTGTTTCTGGTGATGATTCCATGCTCGTCAAGCTTGTTTCGGAAGACCCATCTAGTCCCTATGATAGTTCTATTGAGAGGTCTGGGGACCAGGTGCCACACTTCCTACATTGATGTTACCCAGTCAACATCCTTTAAGGCCTCTTTGATGTTCCTAGGTTTGATAGTGGATATGAAGGCTGAATACGTAACTAGATTCATTGTTTTAGATCTACTTTGTATTCTAGAGTCAAGTGGAGAAACAAGACTGTCCAGAGGATGAGAAGATTAATGTTTCCATCCAGACTTTCTTGTTATCTCCTCTTCAAGATTAGCAACAGATTTATCTTCTTCAAGCTCTTTGTTCTATAAGTCTCCCTCTTGAACTGAACCAGAGGGATCATGTTTCTCTGTGGGTTCTGCACTATTTCCTTCCTTTGAAACCTGTTCATGGCCAGGAGTTTGGATTACTCTATCTTGTTGACCCTTCATCAGTTTCTCCAATTAAATGTCTTTATTATGTTCAACTTTGTTCTTATCATCAGATTCATCAAATATCACATGCATACTTTCTTCAACACACAGAATTCTTTTATTGAAAACTCTGTATGCCTTGCTGGTAGAGGAATACCCAACAAACACCCCTTCATCACTCCTGGAATCAAACTTGCCAAGATCATCCTTTCTATTGTTCAACACAAAGCATTTGCAACTGAAGGGCTTCAGATGATCAATTGAAGGTTTCCTATCATTCAATAACTCATACGGGGTTTTCTTGATTACTGACCCGATGAGACATTTGTTTGTAACATAGCAAGTTGTGTTGACTTCTCCTATCGAAAAGTTCATTGCAAGTCCTGAGTCAATCATCATGGTTCTAGAAATATCCACCAAGGTCCCGTTCTTCCTCTGTACAACCCTATTTTGCTGAGGAGTTTGTGGTGCAAAGAAGTTGTGATGAATTCTACTTTCAACACAAAAACCTTCAATTTGAGTATTTTCAAACTTTGTACTATGGTTTGATCTGATGCTTGCAATCTTGCAGTTAACCTTCAGTTGAATTGCTTTGGAAAAAGTGATCAGTAATCGAGCTGTCTCTTCCTTGGTCTTCAAAAACATGTTCTAGGTAAACCTTGAGAAATCATCAACAATTACCAGAATGTACTTCTTGCCTCCTTTGCTTTGAATTCTAACAGGTCCACAAAGATCCATATGGAGAAGTTCTAGTGGTCTGGTTGTGCTTACACTTTTCTTGGGCTTGAAAGATGATCTCGTTTGCTTCCTCGTTACACAGGCATCACAAACTTTATTGTCAGAAAGTTTAGCTTAGGCACTCCGTGGACCAGGTCCCCAACAACAAGCTTGTTCAGCAATGACGAGCTCACATGTCCCAATCGTCTATGCCATAGATTTGCATTGTCAGTCTGAGCACTTAGACATGTGAGAATGTCCCCTTCTATTGAGTCAAGATCTGTAACATACATATTTTTTACTCTTTTGGCAAACATAACAACTTTGTTAGTTAAACAGTTAACTAGGCACCTGCCAGACAAGAATTTAACTTCATTTCCCTTATCGCATATTTGAGATACACTTAACAAAATGTATTTCAAACCATTCACATAATGAACATTGTCTATGGAATGTTCTGCTGATCTTCCTATTTTCCCAATTCCAAGAATGAAACCCTTTTTACCATTGATGTACCGTGAGTTTACGGTATTTTTGATACATTTCACTTGAGAGTTGTATGTTTCTAGGGCTATTTTGTATTAGATTATATGTGTTTTTCTCATGTTTGCATGTAATAGGTTCATGCACGTAAGCTTGAAGACACAACTGAAAGAAGTGCAGAAAAGGGCATCTACAGAGCCAACTTACCAGCCGTAGGTCTAGTTACGCCCCATAGATGATAGTCGTAGAAGGGAAGGAAAGGCATTGCTAAAGATCAGGGAATTCTTAACTAAGTGTGGAACCAAGGTTGGGACTTACGGACCATAGATTGATCTACGGACCGTACTGTTGCTCCGTCAAATCATTCAGAGATTGGTTCCAGTACTTGATGTTGAAAAAATCTAAGTGTGGCGTTATGGAGAAGAGTTACGGACCGTAGATGCACTTACAGTCCATACTGTTGAATCATTGATTGCGACAGAGATTTTGCAGATTTTGAAGAAAGAAAAATTGCCTAAAGACGCGGAAGGGACCTACGGACCGTAGATCGACTTACGGACCGTATGTCAATCTCGTAGAGTGAAGACGCGTCCTGCAACTTTATTTCCTTATTTCATTTCCTTTTTATTTAGGACTTATTTTTCTATATATAGGTTATGTAAACCTCATTTTTGAAGGTTAGTCATTATTATTTTTATTCTAGTTTTTAGCTTGGGAGATTAACTTGCAACTTTAGTAATTCTTAATTTCGTAAGCACGTTTTGGTGATTTTTACTTTGAAATTCAAGTTGAAATTCTGGGATCATTCTACTCTACTACTTAAGTTCATGATTTATTCTTCAAACATTATGAATTGTTTTGTTGTTAATATGGGTAACTAAATCCACAACTAGGGTTGTGGGAACCATGAGCGATTAGTGAAGTATGAATAGTAACTAAGTAATTCCCAAATAGTGTTTTGCATGCATTCATAATTCTTTCATCTAGAAGTTTTTTTAACGGTGAGCAATGTTAGAACTTGCCTTGTTGCTACTTACCGGACCAAGGAGGTAGTCAATAAGAAAAGAATTATCAACATAGATTTAGTGTGATACTATTTAATAAAATTAATGTCGATTGGTGTGAGGGTGAAAACTAACACATACATCGATGTGACGTCTAATATGAGGTAATGGTAAGGGTTAGTAAATTATACACACGTAGCCGGACCAAGGTATGGCGTGAAATTCTCTAGATTCTGGACCAAGGATTTAGAGATACATAACTTATCGCTTTGCATGTAATACACCAGGAAGGGATTGCTATTACTAGGATTACAGAGTTATGAGCTTATGGGGAACACGTACGCCCTAGTTTCCTTCTCAATTTGATAACAACAAAAGTTTGAATCTTGCTTACTAATTACTTTCATAATTTCCAAAATTTGTTACACAAATTCCCCCCCCCCTTTTACTTATTTGTCTCAGAAATACATTGGCTAAACGAATATAATCGTTATTGAACTTAAGTCTAAACCATATTCCTCATGGGATCGATCCCAACCTACAAGTTGGGTTCTTTACGTGATAACGATCGCTTATGCTTTTGAAAAGAGGTGTAATTTGAGTGTATCAAATTTTGGCACCGATGCCGGGGAATAAGGCTTTTAGATTAAGTTTAATTGCATTATTGAACTTTAGTCAAATATTTCCTAATTTTACTTTTTCTTTTGTTTTTGTCTCTTTCAGGGTCTTACTCTAGTGTATGCCAAGTACATGAACCCAAGGCAAACCACTTACTCCCTACGATCTCGAACTGAATAGAACTTTACGCTTTGCGGAGAATGAATAATCAAGGAGTTCCAGTTAACCCTATGGGGAGAGAGTTAGGTGAAGGTGTTGGATTGGAACCTCCGAGGGTAATTGATGCGAATAATCAGGCTCCAGTTGAGAATAGATTAGGAGATACACTGAGGGCACAGGAACTACAAGGACCACGTATGCATGAAAATCTTAGGGTCAACCCTAATATTGTCGATTCTGATGGACCTCTTGTCCTACCGCCTCTACCTCAGGGGCATACATTTGTTGTGACCAGTAGCTTGATGCAGATGCTTAGAGCGAAGGGATTGTTTGTGGGGTTAACAACGGATGATGCACATGCTCATATAGCCAAACTTAATCATGTCTGCAAAAGTTGTATAGGTCAACAGGATTGGGATATGAACATCATTGGGTTGCATGTGTTCCCCCTATCATTGACCGGAGATGCTGCTGTGTGGTTCAATGAACTCCCTTACAACTCAATCTATACATGGGAGCAGTTGACAAAACCATTTTTAGCAAGATTCTTTCAAGTGTCCAAGAAGTTGAACAAGAAGGATAAACTCAACAACTTTGTAGCATTACCTGGAGAGTTTGTGAGTAGTTCTTGGGATAGGTTCACTGCCTTCATGAGGGGTGTCCCGAATCACCGTATTGATGATGAGTCGCTAAAGGAGTACTTCTACCGAGGACAGGATGATAATGGTAAGGCAGTGCTCGATACTATTGTGAGAGGTTCGTACGGTGAATGCACTCTGCACTTTTGCACAAATTACAGAGAAAATGGAGAATATATCTCGAAATAATAAAGCTTAGAGCACTAGAAAGTCAGACATTGGGAGGAGCACATTTGCCGTTCAAGCTACAAACAACCAAACCGCAAATGAGATTCGCGAGGAGATGGCACACATGAGAACTGAACTAGGGTTGGTGTTAAAGCATATGACTGGAAGAGCGGAGAAGGTAAATGCTGTGAACTATTTGACTAGAACTCCACCATCGGCAGAGGAGTATTATTTTGAAGAGGATGCTTATGCGGTGAATGAGCAGACGGGGGGTTTCCGACCAAACGCCCAAGGTTCCAACATGGATAATTGGCACCAAGGTCTAGGAAATCAAGATCGAAACTATGACAATTACAACCGCGAGGGTCAATATGTCCGGGATGGGAACTACAATCGTGACAACAATTACAACCGGAATAACTATGGCAACAGAAACGATCGGGCTGGACCTTATGTTCCTCCTCAAAATCGAGATTCTGCTCCTAGGGAAGCTATTGGTAATATATCACGTATTGAGAATATGATGTAGAAAATGATGAGGAGGTTTGACGCGATTGATGAGAATGTGAAGGAGATGCGAAATGACTTGTCTGGTATTGGTTGAAAAGTTGACGCCCACGCAGTGTCGATCAAGTATCTTGAGCTACAGATGACTCAGTTGTCGAATACAGTAAACACACGTCAACCTGGCACTCTTTCTAGTAATACTATCAAAAATCCAAAGAATGATGGACATTGCATGGCAGTCACGACTCAAGGAGGTAAGCAAACCATTGATCCACCTTTGCCATCTGGGGTAGAAACTGATGCTAGTAAAGATGATGATGTGGTTGAGTTGACTGGAGATTTCGAGAATACGATAGAGAAGGAAGAGGAGGTAACTCAGAAAGTTGTCCCCATACCCAGACCTGCACCTCCTTTCCCACAAAGGTTAGTGAAAAAGACTAAAGAAAGCAAATAATGCAGGTTTATTAGCATGTTGAAGCAGCTTTCCATCAATGTTCCGTTGATAGAGGCTTTGGAGCAAATGCTTGGGTATGCAAAATTTATGAAGGAGATGGTGACCAAGAAAAAGGTCGTGAGCTTCGAGGATGATAATAGATTGCAACATCGTAGCGCTATTTCTACTAGGTCCCTTGTGCAGAAGAAGGAGGATCCTGGTTTCTTTACTATTCCATGTACCACCGGGTTGTTGCATTTTGCTAGGGCATTGTGTGATCTTGGGGCTAGCATTAATCTGATTCCATTGTCGATTTACAAAAAGTTAGGTGTGGGAGATCTAAAACCGACTACGATGTGATTGCTCATGGCCGACAGAACTGTGAAGAGGCCCATAGGTGTGCTCCATGATGTACTAGTGAAAATGGAGTTATTCATCTTTCTGGCAGATTTTGTGATTCTTGACTGCGAGGTTGATTTTGAGGTTCCCATCATTCTTGAGAGACCATTTTTAGCTACGGGGCGCGCTTTGGTTGATATGGAAAAGGGGCAGATGAAATTCAAACTGAACAATGAAAAGGCGACTTTCAATATTTGTAGGTTTATGAAGCAAATTAGTGAGCTCCAATCGGTATCGGCGATAACCTATAGAGTTGAGAGTGTTTCTGAGGTGCAGGTTGAGGAGAGACCAGGTGTTGAGGCATTAGCAGCGGTTATGATGCACTTCGACAGTGATGGTATTGAAGAGTATGATGAGGTAGTCGCCGCACTTGACAAGTGTGAATATCGGTCAAAACCAAAGAAGTTGGAGTTGGACATGAAAAATCATGAGTCCCCACCTGCACGACTATCTGTTGAGGAGGCACCAAAATTAGAGCCTAAGGCTCTACCACCGCATTTGAGGTACGTGTTCTTGGGAAAAGATGATACTTTACCGGTCATTATTGCGGCTAATTTGAATGGGCAAGAAATAGAATGTTTGGTTGCCGTATTGAAGAGGTTCAAGCGAGCCATTGGGCGAACTATTGCGGATATTATTGGGATCCCTCCCGGTATTTGTTCTCATCAAATCCAACTCATGCCGGATCACAAGCCTAGTATTGAACACCAAAGAAGATTAAATCTGCATATGCAAGAGGTAGTTAAAAAGGAGATCATCAAGTGGTTGGATGCCGAAGTTATTTATCCCATTGCCGATAGTAGTTGGGTGTGTCCGGTTTAGTGTGTGCCCAAGAAAGATGGAATTACTGTGGTTCCTAATGAGAGAAACGAGCTTGTTCCGATGTGGCGCGTGACTGGATGGAGAGTCTGCATGGACTACCAAAAGTTAAATGCTTGGACAGAAAATGACCATTTCCCTATGACATTTATGAATCAGATGCTGGATAGACTAGCGGGTAAAGGTTGGTATTGTTTTCTTCACAGTTATTTGGGCTACAATCAGATTTCTATAGCTCTGGAAGACCAGGAGAAGACCTCATTCACTTGCCCTTATAGGACATTCGCCTTCAAATAGATGCCATTTGGGTTGTGCAATGCTTCAGCAACCTTCCAGCATTGTATGATGTCAATATTCTCTGATATGGTGGAAGACACTATTGAGGTGTTAATGGATGATTTCTCGGTGATGAGTGACTCTTTTGATCGTTGTCTGGATCATTTGGCCGAGGTGTGAAGACTGCAATCTAGTGCTCAATTGGGAGAATTGCCATTTAATTGTGAAAAAATGTATAGTGCTAGGTCATCAGATTTCTGAGAAGGGCATTGAAGTAGATAAAGCAAAAATTGAGGTAATAGAAAAACTTCCTCCACCTATCTCTGTAAAAGGTGTTAGGAGTTTTCTGGGGCATGCAGGTTTTTATTGGAGGTTCATCAAAGATTTCTAAAAAATTGCACATCCGTTGTGCAAATTGCTAGAGAAGGAGTGTAAGTTCTATTTTGATTATGCTTGTCTAAGAGCATTTGTAGAGTTGAAGGAGAAGTTAGTACTACACCTATCATTATTTCACCGGATTGGGGACAACCGTTTGAGGTAATGTGTGATGCGAGTGGAGTGGCGCTTGGTGTGGTATTGGGGCAGAGGCGAGAGAAAATTCTCCATCCTATTTACTATGCTAGCAAAGCTCTAAATGTGGCCCAAATAAACTATATGGTAACTGAACAAGAGCTTCTTGCGGTGGTTTTCACATTCACAAAATTTATATCCTACTTGCTTGGTACTAAGGTCATAGTGTATACTGACCATTCTGCATTGAGGTATTTGATGGCGAAGAAGGATGCGAAACCAAGGTTGATTAGATGGGTATTGTTGCTACAAGAGTTCGACTTTGTGGTGAAGGATAGAAAGGGGACTGAAAATCAAGTTGCCGATCACTTGTCCAGATTAGAGGAAGAGGCAATGCTAAAGCTTGGTGATAGGGCTTAAATCAATGATGCTTTTTCGAATGAACAAGTATTGGTTGTTTCTCATGATTTGATTCCTTGGTTCGCAGACTTTGCTAATTATTTGGCAAGCGATTTGGTGCCTCCGGATTTGTCTTCTCACCAAAGGAAAAAGTGTATACATGATGTGAATAAGTTCTTTTGGGATGAGCCTTATTTGTATCGTAGTTGTGTCGATGGGATTATTCGTCGATGTGTGCAAGAGGTCGAGATGATGGGTATACTAGAGGCGCGTCATTCATCGCCTATTGGTGGGCATCATAGTGGTGTTCAGAGTTCACATAAAATTTTGCAGTGTGGGTACTACTGGCCCACCATCCACCAAGATGCTCATGATTTCGCCAAGTCTTGTGACTGTTGCCAAAGAGAAGGAGGAATTTCAAAAAGGCAAGAGCTTCATATGAATTCGATATTGGTGATTGAGTTGTTTGATGTATCGGGGATTGATTTCATAGGTCCCTTTGTGAGCTCACATGGGATGAAGTATATTCTTGTTGCGGTTGATTATGTGTCGAAATGGGTGGAAGCAGTTGCGCTCCCTAACAATGAAGGTAAAAGTGTCACTGTATTCTTGAAAAAAAAATATCTTCTCCAGATTTGGTACACCTAGGGCAATTATCAGCGATGGAGGTTCCCACTTTTGTAATAAGTTATTCAAAGCGCTACTTGAGAAATATGGTGTCCACCACAATGTAGCTACTCCTTACCATCCGCAGACTAGTGGGCAAATTGAAGTGTCCAACAGAGAGATCAAATAGATTTTGGCGAAGACTGTGAATGCCAATAGAACGGATTGGTCAAGGAAGCTTGATGATGCTCTATGGGCCTATCGCACCGCATTCAAGACTCCTATAGGTATGTCTCCCTACCAATTTGTATATAGAAAGTCTTGTCACTTACTGGTAGAGTTAGAGCATAAGGCCATGTGGGCGATGAAGAAGCTTAATTTGGATTGGGGAGCCGCATCAAATCAAAGGTTAAATGACTTAAATATGCTTGATGAGTTTCGCCTAAAAGCGTATGAAAGTTCAGCTTTGTACAAAGAGAAGATGAAGAGGTATCATGGTCAACGAATTGAAAAGCGAGAATTTATTGTCGGTGATCTTGTGCTTCTATTCAACTTTAGGTTGAGCTTATTTCCTGGCAAACTCAAGTCCAAATGGACCGGGCCATTTTTACTCACGAAGGTACTGCCCAATGGTACGGTTGAGATTGAGAATAGTGAAGGAACAAGATTCATGGTAAATGGACAAAGGATCAAGATCTATCTGGGAAACGCAGAGAGTGTGTTAGAGGTTGTTGAGGCTTACTATCTTGATAAAGTCTGAGTAATCAAGGGGCCTGCATCGTGCCGCGACATTAAATCAAGCTCTTCTTAGGAGGCAACCCAAGATGTACAATCTAGCTAACTATAGGTTTTGTTTTGCGTCTAGTAGTTTCTTTGGTTAATTACGTCTCTGTACTCAATTAGATAGGTTCTTTAATTTCTTGGTTAGTGTTGGCTAGATATAGCATAGGGTTCGTGTCTAAAAAGTGTCCATAAAATGTAAAAAGAATGGCCTAATGATTGCTACATGTGCATGTGCGCAAGGTAAAATCTGTAGAAAATGGTCTGGTGCAGAGGTCTACGGACCCCATCAACGGTCCGTAGGTCATTCTACGGACCGTAAATGGCTTCCGTAGATCCCAGGTAAGTGTCTGAAATTTTAGAAAGTGTGAAGGTGATCTATGGTCCCCATCTATGGACCGTAGATCGATCTACGGACCGTAAGCGTGGTCTCGTAGGTCCAACCCTAGCTTGACCGACCTGACCCGGACGACCTCTATTTTAAAAACCCCCACTTTCAAATCATTTCCCACTTTTTCTAAATCCTCCCTAACCGTTTCTCCACCTCCCCAATCCCTCAAATCACTTATTCTTACCATCAATACATCATCACTCACACTAAATTCATCCCCCATATTCCCGATTCTCTTTTCTTTTTCCCCCAAATTTCTCTAAACCCCCGTTTTTCAAACTTCGGTGTTCGGGTGTGATGCAAGTAGGTGACTTTTGTTGGTGATATTGGAATCATAGTGTTGCCACACAATCACACCACTCCTCATTACTTGTAAGGTAATAGACTTTCCCCTCACTATGAATTTTGGTTCATAGATTGATTATAGAAAGTTGGGAGTTGGGTCTTGACCTTAGGTAGTTAATCGTCTATAAATGCATGCTAAATTTGGAGTACTAACACCCTTGGGACGATGGTCAGTGATTGTGTATAACTATAGCATAAAATCAGTGCAAATAAATAGTCTACATGTAAGTTTTGACTTAGGGTTCCACATCTTGTCTTGAAGTTATTTTAAAATTGCATAATTGGAACCCTTAGAATGACAAACTAGCATGAGTTATGTTGGAATGCATGATTAGACTAGGATAATATTGCAATTGGCATACTCAATCTACGAGACCCCGCCTACAGACCGTAAGTCTAGTTACGGACCGTAGATCAGGTCCGTAGATGGAGGCACTTGGCAAAATTCACTAAGTGTGAAACTACGGATGTGGACTAAGGTCCGTAGATTAATCTACGAACCGTTCTGCATGTCTATAGTTTCCAACAGAGACCAACCTTTTGGTACCTTTGAGCTATGGAGGGGTTCTACGAACGTAAGTCTACCTACGGACCATAGGTGGCCACTGTAACTTACTGCCAAAATTATTATCATTATCATTATTTTTCGTTTTATTCGTTTCTAGTTCTAAAATTGTTTCGAGTGTGTTCTAGGTTTGTTTTGGGTACTAACTACTCCTCCACAGGTACCATGGCACCTAAGAAAAAAGTAACTTGCACCAAGAAGAGGAAGTCCAAATCTTTTGCCCCAACTCTAAGGCTAATTGATGAAGACACCAAAACGGAGAAGGATCCCGCATATGTCCCACCAACCACGAGGACATCCCCAACTGCACCCGGTCTACCAGTAACACACCCCGGAAGGTGGTCACCGACGTAGTCACTGCCTCCCAGTCTGATGAGGATGACTCACTGATCGGGTCACCGACTAGGTATGTTTCCGGGTCTGGAAAGGGTTCCTACTCCAATTCTACTGCAGGGTTTGCCTCAAGGTCTGCGTCCGGCTCTGCGACCCAAAATTATTATTATTATTATTATTTTTCGTTTGATTCGTTTCTAGTTCTAAAATTGTTTCGAGTGTGTTTTAGGTTTCTTTTGGGTACTAACTACTCCTCCACAGGTACCATGGCACCTAAGAAGAAAGTAACTTACACCAAGAAGGGGAAGTCCAAATCTTTTTCCCCAACTCTAAGGCTAATTGATGAGGACACCGAAACGGAGAAGGATCCTGCATATGTCCCACCAACCACGAGGACATCCCCAACTGCACCCGGTCTACCAGGAACACACCCCGAAAGGTGGTCACCGATGTAGTCACTGCCTCCCAGTCTGATGAGGATGACTCACTGATCGGGTCACCGACTAGGTATGTTTCCGGGTCTGGAAAGGGTTCCTACTCTGATTCTGTTACAGGGTCTGCGTCCGGCTCCGCCACCAGCTCAAGTACACACAACCAAACTGCCTCGTCTGATGAGGCCTCTAGTTCGAAAAAAGTCCCAGTTCCATGAAACAACAACCCTGATCCAGTGGAAAAAGAACCACGTAGATGGTGTGTTGAGGGGTAGTGGCAGATCTACCAGGATGCCAAAATGCTAAATGAGAAAGAGAGGATGGCCCGACTTATTACTGAGAAGCGCAGAGTCCTCACGGGAAATTTACACACCATGCCCGACATTTACCACCTATTTAAGCTTCACAAGTGCGAGTGGATGGCTTATGATCCCAAAACGTATAGCAAGGAGATTGTGCGGGAGTTCTATGCTTCTAATGCTGCCACTCTCCGAGGGTCGATTGATAAGTGATCCAAGCCCACAGCTCAGGACCCCTTCACCTCAACCATGGTCCGAGGTTTCTCGGTGGACATCTCTCATCTGACCATCAGCTAATTCCTCTACGGTCTTGGCTCTGATCACACTTAGGCGCTAAACACGGTCGACTTTGACTATAGATGGGATACATTGTGGAGTGGAACCTTCACCCGAAATGCCAAGCAGAGGGAGACTTTGCTACTATGGCTCGCCAGGCACATCGCTGCAAATGGAGAGTGTGTGAAGTGGGTCACCACAGCATGGCTGGGCATTCAAAAGGCCACCCTAAACTTGGTGGCCAAGTTCTTTTGGATATTGGTGCAGAATAGAGTCTCACCAACCAAGGCTGATAATTTGGTAACGTGGGATAGAACGGTCATGGTTGCAGCGTTGGTGGAAGGGCTGGAGATAGATTTTGCCTGCATAATATTAGCAGAGATTAATGAGAGGGATTTTAAGACCACTACTACCTACCTGTTCCCATGTATGATCTTTCAGCTATGCAGAGACGCTGGAGTGCCGATCTGGCACTGTGACAAATTGGTCCTTGCAACAGGAACTCTAGATATTGGGCTGATTCAGGACGAGGCGAATGTAGTGGCACCACGCAGAGGGCCACGGGTCGATACCAGAGAATGCTGATATAGAAGATGTAGGGTGATCATCCTGCCCCTCCAGCCCATAATGATGATACCCCGATTTCCTCCTCACAGGCCGCTAGCCAGGTCCCGAGCTCATCTAGAGCCACTTCGCCTTCTGGAGCTAATGTTATACCACGGGCCCGAGTCCAGAAGTTAAAGGCTCAGATGGCCACCTTGCTGCACCATATTAAGCCCTAGATGCGGAAGTTGATTGTTGAGTCCAAAAAGAGAGTAGAAAAGAGGATGGGGGCGAAAACAGACCAAAAGGTCCAAGCAGTTCATAAGCGGCTCAATGCCTTCGAGTTAAGAGTTCTAGAAAGGCCAGCTCCTACTACTGATATGTCCTATTTTCGGACCGAGCTAGCTAGTCTATAGGCCTATGTTGACGTCATCCTTGCCACACCAGCTGTTGAGCCATAGGCTGCACCCTCTGCATTAGGTGATGATACAGTCCTAGGTGCACTATTTAGTGGAGATGATGCAGAGGAGGAGACCGAGCATGCACGTGCCCGAGGTAAGAGGCACCGATCTAGTCGCAAAACTGAGCTCACAGAGGAGGAAAAGGCTAGCAAAAGGCAGCGCAGGAAGGAGAAGAAGGCACAGAAAGCCTCCATAATAGATGAGCAGTTGAGGCAGCAGAAGGTCCGTGAGATGGTTGTTGGGGCATCGAGGTCAATGCCTGTTTCTGAGGTTCTGCCTACTGTGGCGGATGATGTGAGCACCACTGGGGTGCGGTGAGACCGACAGATAGCACTACTGAGGGTGCTGTGACCAAATATGTGGGCACTACTGAGGGTGACCACACTATTGCTGTAACGGAATTTGAGAAATCGGACCCACCCGATTGTTGATGATTCTTCGGCGCTAAGCGCCACAGGTTTTCTTCACCCAAATCCATTAGTTTTTACTACTTTTTGTGTGCATTGGGGACAATTGCACCTATTTTTGTTGGGGGTGGGGTAAATGGATTGTGAGTGATAGGATGAAGTCTGAGTAACCCAACTCATAATCCTCTCTTGAGGTTTTCTTGCCTGTGTTCTTTTTCCGCAAGAGACTGCTTAATTTTTGTTGGACCGGCATGTTTAAGATTGTATGTGTAGAAGCATGAGAAAGAATGATAGCATAAGCAAGATGGCATGAGCTTGTTGAAAAAATGATACCAGTCCAAAGATATTGAAATGTGTGCTAAAAATTGTAGACTAGAATAAGTTTATGAGATCCCGTGGTTCTTTCGCATAATATGTGTATCATTGAATGAGTTTATGAGGTTTATATGACTTGGTGTATCATTTCAGGAGAATAAGGTTGCAAAGGGGAGGTAAAAAAAATTCAAAGAATTAGACTAACGTTATGGGTCAAGCATGCCCTTAAACAAGTTCGAGTTAAAGAATGTCTATTCTAACACCCCGCCCGTTCAGAACACTTAAGTTAACCGGTACCTTTGGGGATAAGACAAAGAGTGTGTTATACGATATAGTCGTCCAATGATCGTAAGTTAAGTTTTGAAGTCAAGCAAGTTGAGAAATAAAAAGTTGGAAAAAGATAGAGTAAGTTTCTTTGATAAATTTTCTGAAAATTGGGTTAAATGTCTCGGAGCTTTTCTCCCAATTTATAAAGCTTTAGAAGAACCACAATATAATAAATCGAAGGTCTACGAATTTTCCAACGCACTAAATCATTTGTCCATACAACTTCAGAATTGAGAGATATTCAAATTTCAGTGAGACTGCACAAGCAGGCACGTGAAGGTGGGCCCCTATCCCATATGTGGGTTTAGCTTTATAAGATCAGATTTCCCTTTGTTTTATCTCATTATTTTCGACCAAAATAAGAATAAAACAGTCCTAAATCCTCTCTAAAGGTTCACCTATCATCCAAGCAAAGATCTACAAGATTTCAACGTGGTTTCACCCTCGAAACATTCATAGAGATTGTGTTATTTCATTCCTCCTCGCTGGTTGTGATTTGAAGGATTCTTCATGGTGAATGAGTCTTGTTTTTATGTGGTGTTGCTGTTGTTTGAAGGTAATAATTTTCACCCTTCATTTTATTGAGTGAGTCCAAGTTATAGTTATGCTATATAAGCAAGACAACGAATAGACGGCTGGAAAAATCGTATTTGGATAGTTACGTAATGTTGGGCTATTTTGAAGTATTTTCTGATATTGTTGTTGCTGGAATTTTTTTGGAAATGATTTGTTGTGTGTGGTTCTTGTTGATATGAGTCTGGAAGAGAAGAAGTATAGATGGATATTTAATTGTAACATAAATTAGTGTTACGTTGGTTCTATTATTGAATTGCAATTTTCAAATTGTTTCTTCTTGGTTCAACGTCTTGTGATTAAGGAAACTGTTTGTTATTGACAAACATGTTAATGTACTACAAGCTCCATCAAGTTTAAGTTTAGGTTTTGTCCTTTGAAGTTCTTATTACATATGAAGAGAAAGACATGACTCCCAATGTAATTATTGGACGAACGTATAGGATGATGATTGGATACAGCGAGTTCAAGTTATTATGGTTATATTGAACAATTATAGGACTGTATTATACATATTTTTTTATGGCTTTAATGGATTGAATACTCGTGGTTAGGATTTGGTTATGGTTATTTTGGGTTGGAAAAGAGGGGTGTGGCGATACACCGAGTTTTAATTGTTGTGCATGCATACTCTATTTGGTTGTTGTTGACTATTGCGTAGGCCTCCACTTTTTAATAGCTGCTGCAAAAATGTATGTTATGTCAGTAATTTGAGGTTGTAATTTGGAGAAGAGAAGGTAATGAGACACATATGGCCACAAGTTGGGGAATATGATGTTGGTTCGCTACCGGAAAGTACCACCATTGCTAGCACTTGGTTGGGTAAGACATGCATTTGCATCCGTATATATGTATTCACGACATACGATTATGCGAGCATACCATGCATATTTAATTTATATAAGGTAGGATGTCAGCCATGGAGGCTATCAGAGTTTTTGTTTCAGGTGGTATCTTTATTACCCTTTTACAACAACTATTTATTGTTCTATTTTCTACCTTACATACCAGGAAATTTTTATTCGTACTAACATCCCGTTGCCTGGGGATGCATTTTTGTTTCGTGCTTGCAGGTCCAGGTAGGGATTCTAATTGACCCCTCTGCTAGGATTCGGGGTTCAGCTGTGAGTTGGTAAACTCCACTTCTTCCTAGAGTTTTCATATGGTGTTACTTTTATTTTACAATTTGGGTATAATCGGGGTCTTGTCCCGACCAGTGCTTATGTCACTCATAGAGGCTTTGCGGACACAGTATTCTGGGTTTATTTCTGCAACTTCCAGTTTCCAGCCACATAGGCTTGGCATGTATAGATATGTATGTATGTGTGTATATCTTAATTGTAGCCTTGTCGGCTAGCTAGTACCTTATTATCTTTGGCTTGTCTACCTTCGTCTATATGACTTACTGATATTCAGGTTATGACCTTAAAGGTCCAGTCATAGTATTTTAGATGTTATTTTTCCCGACCTTTTAAGCCCTCAGTTGAGTCAGTTGGTATGTTTATGTGGCTAACTCGATTGCTTAAGGTGTCGAGTGTCAGTCACGCCTTCTCTAGTTTGGGGCGTGACAAATTTAGTATCAGAGCATGTCGTGTTCCAGGGAGTCCACAAGTCGTGTTCCAGGGAGTCGACAAGTCGTGTCTTATATTTTCTTATTTATGGGTGTGTTGTACACCACACTTATAATTAAGAGGCTATAGGGCTTTTAGGACTGGTTACATTTCTTTCAATAAATAGCTTGTGCTATAGAGCTGAGTTATAAGTACGTATGAAATCTGAATTGTGCTCTGTGTTTCACATACGGTCAAGAGGATTTATCGAGGTTCTACGGTAGAGATTGTTTGTCATCAATTTTTTTAGACGTGATAGGGCTAGAGATGCTCAACTTTGTTATTGATATGGGCATGGATTGGAACCTTATTATGTCGATGCCAACTACCAAGAGAAAACTGTTAGATTTCACTTCCCAGGGGAAGTAGTATGAGAATAGAAGGCTAATGGTGCAATGCCAAAAGGCCAGTTTATTTGCAATCTTTAGGCAAGGAAATGTTTGCCAATGGTTGTACTTATCATATTTTCCGAGCAAGTTTAAGATATTGTTGTTGAGACCTCGACTCTTCAGTTATTATAGTGGGCCATGAGTTTCTAGGTGTATTTCCAGGTGAGCTTCATGTTATTTCCCTTGAATAAGCGACACATTTTTCTACTGATACATTACGAGATGCTCTACTGATATCAATTTCCCCATTTAGAATTGCACCAACAATATTGAAGGATATATTAGATAAGAGCTTTAATAGGACTAGTGCATCACTAAATGGTGCACCAATTTTATTTGTTCGGAAGAAAGATGAATCATTGTATAAGTGTATAGACTACAAAAAAAACTGAATAAGGTGACTATAAAGAACAAATATCCACTACAAAGGATTGATGGGTTTTTTTGACCAACTATATGATGTCGGATGCTTCCCAAAGATTGATTTACATTTAGGGTACCACTAGGTACTTGTTCGAGAGAGTAATGTTTCAAAGACAACTTTCAGGATTAGATATGCCATTTTGAGTTTCTTGTAATGTCTTTCAGATTGGCAAATGACCCAACAATATTTATGAACCTGATGAATAGTATATCATTGTCATTCTATACTTTTTCGTAATTGTATAGTTAATGATATTCTGGTACATTTCATTCAGAGGCAAATCATAGAGATCATCACTAAGTAGTGCTTCAGTTACCACAAGGTTAGAGGTTGTAAGCTAAATTCTCAAAGTATGAGTTCTGGTTGTATTTAATGGTGTTTTTTTTTTTGCCAGGGCCATATTGTAGTAGATGCTGGTATTCAAGTATACTTACAGAAGACTGAGGTCGTGAAGACTTGGCCTAAACCTATGAACCTGCTAGAAGTTTGAATCTTTCTGAGGGTTAGTGGAGTATTATATTAGTTTTGTGGAAGTTTTTTTTTTTCCAATTTCAGCACCCCTAACAAAGTTGACTTAAAAAGAAGTTAACTTTCAATGGACAGTAGCCTATGAGGGGAGATTCCAAGAGCTGAGTTATCAAATGACTTCAACACTAGTTCCGACCCTACAAGACGGTCAAGAGGTCAATGTAATGTATTATTATGTTTCACGAATTAGGTTGGTTTATGTTCTGAAACATTAAAGAAAGGTAATTGCTTATGCTTCATGATAGTTAATGAAGAATGAAAAGAACTATTGGACCTATGATTTAGAGTTGACTGCAATTATTCATTCCTTGAGGATTTTGAGGCATTACTTGAATGTGTTTAATGTTGATATTTATATAGATCCTAAGAGCCCCCAGTATATTTTTAGATTGAAAAAGGTAATTCTACAATAGCGCAGATGGAATGAATCGCTGAAAGTTATTGATGTGGATATCTTATATCATCCAAGGAAAGTAAAATATAGTAGCGGATGCCCTCAGTCGTAATTTTGTTGGTAGTTTATCACCTTTGGGAACTAAGAACCAGGAGATGGCCTAAGAGCTCCATCAGCTAGCTGGTTTGGGGTTATATTGTAAAACTCCAATGATACTAGAGTCACAGTTTAGGATTGGGTAATATCACCTCTATTTGTAGAGGTGAAGGCTTGACAAAGTGAAGATCGTAGCTTAGATCAGCTCAGAGGCAAGTCTTAGCAATAAAAAAAAATTCACCTTTGATAGAACAGGAGAGACAGTCTTCAGATTCAGAGATCAGTTATATGTTCTGATTGCCACATGGCTTCTATTGAAAAATATGGGACATGCGAACCATTCTCGCTTCTCTGTTCACATAGGAACCAAGAAAATGTGTCATGGTATTAAGGAGATATGTTGTCAATAGGGAGATGTAGAGCATCAGAAGCTTAGTTTGCTAACTCAGGAGATAGTTATTCCATTGTGGAAGTGGAAGGAGATAAATGTGAATTTTGTCACATGTTTTCTGCATTCGCGAGGGAAGATCAAATTCCATTTGGGTGATTATTCACAGGTTGACGAAATCTGCCCATTTCTATCTAGTCAGGACTACCTTCTGGTGGAATATGTTGGGACGTACATTAGAGAGTTATTTATACTCAATTATGTCTCAACATAGATTACTTCAAATAGATGGACACATTTTATAGCACAACACAGAGATCCTTGTTGAAGGGTTTGGGGACTCAAGTTAATCTTAGTACGGATTTTCATCTTCAGATTGATGGCCAAGCCAAACGTATAATCTAAATGCTCAAGGACATGTTATGGGTATGTGTGCTAGATTTTCGTGGAAACTGGTATGATCATGTGTTACTGGTTGAGTTTTCTTATAATAACAACTTCCAAGCAAGTATTCAAATAGCTCCTTATGAAGCATTATATGGAAGAAGTGCAAGTCACCAATTTATTGGTTCAAGATCAGGGAAGTAAAGTTGGAAGGTCATGATCTAATCTAACAAGTTATGGAGAAGGTAAATCTTAGTAGAGATCGGTTGTAGATATCATAGAGTAGTCATAAGTCTTATGCAAATGTTTGACTACGAGACTTAGAGTTTGATGTAGAAGATTGGTTTTTCTTCAAAGTATGGCCTATGAAGGGTTTCGTATGATTAGTCAAGAAAGGAAAGCTGAGCCCAAGGAATGGAGGGCAATATAATATTATTCGGAGGATTGGTAGGGTGGCTTACGAGATTGATTTCCCTTCAAAATTTAAAGCAGTTCATCCGGTGTTCCATGTATCTAGTTTATAGAAGTGCATCGAAAATGCTTTGAATTATGCCCGTTAAGGATATTCTTGTCTCTACAGACTTTTGGTATGTTGAGGTGTTAGTGTCTATGTTGGATTGGCATGTAAGAAAGATTTGGACTGAAGAAGTGGTTTCTGTAAAAGTGATGTGGTGGAATAAAAACGTTGAGGAAATAACTTGAGAAGCCGAGGAGGAAATAAGGAAGAAGTACCCCCAACTATTGACGACTTAAGCTGAGTTGCATTTTAATAATTGACAATTATTAATGTACACAAACTTAATTGGATTTTAAATACCTCAAAAATGCAGTTTATATGGATTGTCGCAAGCTAGATATATGAAGCCTTGTAATTAAATTTTCGAATTGGATTTAAGATTTGTGGACATAACAAATATAGCCTTGTAAATAGCACGTAGAAGCAAAGAATACAACTCAGAGATTGTTCGAATCCATTCGCGGACGAATGTTCTTAAGGAGGGGAGAATGTGAGACCCTGTTTTTCTTTCGCATAATATATATATCATTGAATGAGTGTATGAGGTTTATATGACTTAGTATATCATTTCAGGAGAATAAGGTTGCAAAGGGGAGGTAAAAAAAAAGAAAAGAATTAGACTAACATTATGGGTCAAGTATGCCTTTAAACAAGTTCGAGTTAAAGAATGTCTATTCTAACACCCCGCCCGTTCAGAACGCTTAAGTTAACCGGTAGCTTTGGGGATAAGACAAAGAGTGTCTTATATGATAATAAGGATGTTTTATAATGTGATATAGTCGCCCAATGATCGTAAGTTAAGTTTTGAAGTCAAGCAAGTTGAGAAATAAAAAGTTGGAAAAAGTTAGAGTAAGTTTCTTTGATAAATTTTCTAAAAATTGGATTAAATGTCTCGGAGCTTTTCTCCCATTCTATATAGCTTTAGAAGAACCCCAATATATGAAATCGAAGGTCTACGAGTTTACTTTCCAACGCACTAAATCATTTGTCTATACGACTTCAGAATTGAGAGATTCAAATTTTAGTGAGATTGCACAAGCAGACACGTAAGGTTGGCCCCTAGCCCATATATCGATTTAGCTTTATAAGGTCAGATTTCCCTTCCTTTTATCTCATTATTTTCGACCAAAATAAAAATAAAACAGTCCTAAATCCTCTCTAAAGGTTCACCTATCATCCAAGCAAAGATCTACAAGATTTCAACGTGATTTCACAATCGGAACGTTCATAGAGATTGTGTTATTTCTTTCCTCCTCATTGGTTGTGATTTGAAGGATTCTTCATGGTGAAGGAGTCTCGTTTTTTATGTGGTGTTGCTTTTGTTTGGAGGTAATAATTCTCACCCTTCATTTTATTGAGTGAGTCCAAGTTATAGCTATGCTATATAAGAAAGAACATGAATAGACGGCTAGAAAAATCGTATTTGGATAGTTACGTGATGTTGGGCTGTTTTGAAGTATTTTCTGATATTGTTGTTGCTGGAATTTTTTTGGACATGCTTTGTATGTGTGTGGTTCTTGTTGATATGAGTTTGGAAGAGAAGAAGAAGTTTAGATGGATATTTAATTGTAACATAAATTAGTGTAACGTTGGTTCTATTATTGCATTGCAATTTTCAAATTGCTTCTTCTTGGCTCTACGTGTTGTGTTTAAGGAGACTATTTGTTATTGACAATACTTGGTAATGTACTGCAAGCTCCATCAAGCTTAAGTTTAGGTTTTGTCCTTTTAAGCTCCTATTGCATATGAAGAGAAAGACATGACTCCAAATGTAATTATTGGACGAACATATATGATGCTGATTGGAAGCGGCAAGTCCAAGTTATTATGGTTATATTGAATAATTATAGGACTATATTATACATATTTTTTTATGGCTTTAATGGTTCGAATACTCATGGTTAGGATTTGGTTATGATTATTTTGGGTTGGAAAAGAGAGGTGTGGCGATACGCCAAGTTTTAATTGTTGTGCAGGCATACTCTATTTGGTTGTTGTTGACTATTGCGTAGGCCTCCACTTGTTAAGAGCTGCTGCAAAAGCGTATGTTATGTCAGTAATTTGAGGTTGAAATTTGGAGAAGAGAAGGTAATGAAGCATACATTTAAAAATGGTCTGGCGAGCTAATCACTTTGCTAGTGAGCTCTAAATTGCTACTTTGACCTTAACGTGTTAATATTCTGCCTGTAATGGTTGTGTGACATGATTTTTTGTTGACTACATACTGTAAGGAATACAATCCATATTGATACAACAAGACCCAAAATCGAGGTATGTTAAGGCTAAGCACTATACTTCCTTTGAGCACGAATTTTTGAATCCTAAATTATCAAATATTATTTTACTACTCTATTGCTAGAAAGACCTTTTGTGAAAGGCATTGAGATTGCAGTTGGCGTATTTTTGTGACTCCATTATGTTGCTATTCCACTCGTTCGATTAGATAGGGTATTTGGCGTCTTTATGTCATTTTGTTGATTCTCTTGACTATAGGTCCATGTGTACAAATTCGTCTTCTTCTTTAGGTGTAGTAACTTAAAAAGATTAGGGATAAACAATATCAATATGAAATCAGTTCTCCTTCCTCGCTAATTTATATTTTTTTTGAAAACTTTAAAATAAAACGTCGATCTCCAAAATTGTTAAACATAAATCGTATGTCTAAACTACTAAAGTCCGGGTTTTTTTGAAATACTTTCTTTTACAAACTACTAAGGAAACATATATAGATACTAAGTGAAGAATTTTAAGCTCTTTATGAACATCCTCAAGTTTAAGTTGCCTTTTTAAATCCAATTTAAGTGTTCCAGTTTAATCTACAAGGATATGAGGTTCTACGAGATATTTACATGTGATACGAAAGTGATTACGAGATTATGAGGACAAGAGTACCAACGAGCAAACTTTGGTAACATGATTCAGGTAACAAATGCATTACGAATCCATGACATTGCATGCTATGCATTCTACTTCTGAGCTAAAGATATGGGGCCTACTGCCTATATTTATACGTATGAGACACAGATGGCCACAAGTTGGCGAATATGATGCCGGTTCGCTACCGGAAGGCACCACCATTGCTAGAACTTGATTGGGTTTGACATGCATTTGCATCCATATATATGTATTCACGACATACGATTATGCGAGCATACCATGCATATTTAATTTATATAAGGTAGGATGTCAGCAATGGAGGATATTAGAGTTTCTATTTCAGGTGGTACCTTTATTACCCTTTTACAGCAACTATTTATTGTTCTATTTTCTGCCTTACATACCAGTACATTTTTATTCGTACTGACGTCCCGTTGCCTGGGGACGTATTTTTGTTTCGTGTGTGCAGGTTCATGTAGGGATTCTGATTGATCCCTCTGCTAGGATTCGGGGTTTAGGTGTGAGTTGGTAAGCTCCACTTCTTCCTGGAGCTTTCATACTGTGTTACTTTTATTGTACAGTTTGGGTATAATTGGGGTCTTGTCCCGACCAGTGCTTATGTCACTCATAGAGGCTATTGTGGACACAATATTCTGGGTTTATTTCTGTAGCTTCCAGTTTCCAGCCACATAGGCTTGGCATGTATAGATATGTGTGTACGTGTGTATATCTTCATTGTAGCCTTGTCGGCTAGCTAGTACCTTATTATCTTTGGCTTGTCTACCTTCGTCTATATGACTTACCGATATTCAGGTTATGAACTTAAGGGTCAAGTCATAGTATTTTAGATGTTATGTTGCCCGACCTTCTAAGCCTTCAGTTGAGTCAGTTGGTATATTTATGTGGCTAACTCGATTGCTTAAGGTGTCGAGTGCCAATCACGCCTTCTCTAGTTTAGGGCGTGATAAACTTGAATGTGTTGGCTCTGAGTATGACATGATAATGACAAATTTAATTTCATGACTTAAGTTAAAAACTTGAACTAGGTAATCTGATAATGGAACTGTATGCCAAGAGTGTGCGAGAATCGTTGGTTGTTCAAACAAGTGGTGCCAATCTAGAACTTACCTGGTTAGTCCTGCGAAGATAATCTACTCTAGAGGCTAGGAAGTGATCATAGGCCATTATTCTGAATAGTCCACTAAATGCCTAAAATAATCCGACAAAATGAAAATGAATGCTCCCATTGATCTAAATGCTTTGGGCCTAAAAGAGACCATTTCTTTCTAAACCCGTAACTCACCTTCTCATAATCTATTGTTTTGGCTCCAGTCCCTCCTAGGACATGTGCACCTCAACTTAGGACAAAAGCCTAAGTTTAGGGTGGCTAATGCAAAAAGTGACCTCAATTTTGGCCCTGATCCGACATCAGGTATTGTGCACCTCAACTAACGGAAATTTCTTAAGTTGAGGGTGGCTATGAAAGGGACAATCTGAATAAAATGGGTATGAAAAGAGTTTGGTGTTGAAAAAGAATAGAAAAAAAAGGGGATGTGACTTTGTGCGAAAGAAAGTGAGCAAAACTAAAGAAAAGAAGAAAAAGCAAGAAAAAGAAGAAAAGTGAAAAATAAAAGAGATACAGAGTCAAAAGTCACATCAATGATGGAAAAGAATCAAGGTAAAGAGGAGAAAAAGGTAGGATGTCAAAAATAGGGCAAAAAGAGGTAGAAAAGCCTAATGTAATGTCAAGAAGGGCAGAAAGTAACTAAAAGTACCCAAATGTACCACACTTGACCCTGAGCCTTGATGCTTATCGTGACTAATGACAGTAACCTACAGTACAGGTGTCTACGATCGTCAATAATATAGTAACCCAATCAAGGGTTGCGGTCGTGTCCCAAGGGAGTGGTTTTAAGAATTAGTAGAAAAATAAAATTAAGTTCAAACTAGTCGTAGATAAAAACATTAACGATTAAAAATATTATAAATAAATAAAAAGGGGTGACACAAAGGTATCAAATATCAAATGGGGGGTTTTGTCACAAGTAGTAAAAAACAACAAAAATAACAAGAAAATCAAGTATGGGGACAAGTTCTTGGGGTGTGACCGCAATACAGGTTGAAATAAATCATTGGGTACATCCTTTCGATAGGAAATTTGCAAGATAATAGTGACTAGGCTAAGCTTTAGATGGAAATAAGTTCCTTATCGGGCAACTTACCCCGTTTCAAATGCGTTCCTCTCGGACACCCATTTGCCGCATGAAGGCCAGCCTACACCTTACCCCACTCACTCTATCGAGCTGAGTGTTAGGATATGGGACTAAGGCTCACCCTCTCGGGCTGAACCTCATGTTGACCCACTCCTTAGGCCATCAGTCTAGCGGTCTTGGTTTCGTGACCTCCCTCTCGGGCAAGGTGAAAACACATGGGTTGTTTTGTATTTACAACTACAAACCCATTAAATTAAACCACAACCACTAGGTGAAATCACCATTAAAATACATCTATCATATTAGCAAGCAAGACCCAACAACAATATCAACACATATTTGCTAAATCACACCCCAAGAATGGGGGTTTTTAGCCACACATCAACAAATAACAAATTACACCTAAAATGATACTAAAATCAAATGGGTATAAGGAATTAAACCTTGATTTATGCAAAGGAAGAAGAATGGAGAAGACCCATTTCCAACTTGGGGAAGATGAAATCCTTCTTTCTTCAAGTCTCCCAAAAACCCTCTCCAAACTTGAGAGAAAATATCCCAAAAAGTAGTATTCTATTGTGAAAATTAAAATAAATGTTCGAATCCTACAAAATAATAACAAATTTAGTATTTATAGACTTCAGAAAATAGTGTTGGCGGATCTTCCGACGAGGTTAGTCAGAATCGCCGATTAACTCGGCGATTCACCCTTTGGTGTAGTTCGTCACCATCCTGCACTAACCTTCAGCATGGTCGTGCTTTGTGTCATTGGGCGAGATAGTACTACTTCACAGAATTATTTGGTGAAACGCCGACTGCTCCTTTCATCGCCTTTGTGATCCTACTCCTTCAGGGCTTCGCGTACAGGAACAAATGGCGTAGTGCGTCCCTTCGGCGAATCGCCAAGTGTGATTGGCGATGCACAGGCTTCAGTTTCTTCGTTCTTTTCAGGCTTTTTGTTTCTTTTTGCACCTAAGTGTCCATGCTTCCACTAAAACTTCAAAAACCTGAAACGTAAGAGTTTTCATCAGATATTGAGACAAAATAAACATTTGATGACACTATTTCTATCAAAATAAAGCCCTAAATGAGTCCAATTTGTGGACTCATCAACACCCCCAACTTAAACTTTTGCTTGTCCTCAAGCAAACTTAAGTTCAGCCGTTCAAAAGGGATGTCTCAAACAGTGCTACACAAAACTCAATCATGAATACACACAACAAGACTCAAATTACTCATGCAAAGATCAACTGTGTACTCAAAGATTCAAGTTGTGACACACCATTACCAAAGATTCTCATGCTCGCAATACTTGCTACTTGTGCTAGTTCAAGCTCAACAAAAATTATCCAAATGCCCTCACATAAAGAATGATTCCATATTCACACACAGAGGTTAATCAATTCAATATCAGGAATCAGATGCAACGCTCACACTCAAAAAGAGGAACACAATGCATGTTTTCACCCATACGGTTGCCTTTATTTTCCAATTGATCTTCTGTTTGGCTCACTCAAGATCAAAAAGGTCTTTCTAAAGCTTGTAATGGGGCTGAGTGTAAAGGTATGGTCATTTAGGCTCAGTGCCTTTTCATCCTCATGAGATGTGGTGTTCTCAAGGCATTCCCTTCTTTTTCTTTATCAATTCTTTTTCTTTATCAATTCTTTTTCTAGTGCTTCTAAGTCATCTCTTTATTCACCTTCATGGATTGCTTGGAAACCCAATTTCTTTTGTACTTTATTCCACACACATTTTTTTCCCGAAGGGTTTCCATTGTTGTACAACACCAGGGGTTAAGGGGGACTTTTCTTGCACTTCTTGACTTCTCCTTCTCCTTTTCCTTATTACCACACCCCTAACTTAGGCTTTTGGCCTAAGTTGGCTATTGCTAAACCATCAAGGTTCTTTCAAAGAAAGGTAAGGCTCAAAGGGTGTTCAAAAAGAGTTTCACACGCTCACGGGTAGGCCACAAAAGAGCTATATGTCAAATTTGGCTCAAACTCTTTAAAGTTGCCTAAGATCATTTCAAGAGCACACCTTTCTAAATCAATCAGACTAACAGGGAAAATTCTAAGTTTATTCATGCAAGTTTCAAAGTAAGCTCATCACACACGGCATCGACACTTAAGTCAAACAAGACTACACACTTTTACTAGTGTGCAACGGTCATTACAAGAGAATCAATTCAATACATGGCTAATCACAACGAGATGCAAGGAGTTCACATATTTTCTATGTAATTTCATTTGGTCTCGTCGTAGCCGTACATTCATGTTTGTTCAATTGTAAGCACTATTGAAGTCATCGGTTTGATTGAAATCGAAACTCAATTTTTTGCAAAAGAAAAGCCACATTCAACACATGAGAGGTGGCAGAAATGTGCAAAAAATTCAAAATTTGGAAGGGTCAAAATCATTTTGCAATTAAAAATAAATGGAAACGGAGCCACAAGCTCAAACAATCGCAAAGAAGTTTTAAAAACACAACTAAAGACAGAATACCCCAAGAGTATGCACAAAACACAACTATCGGCCACACAAAAAGTGTAGGCGTCACTCCACCACAAATAAAATTGTCCTCAAATGCAAATAAACACATAATTCGAAAGGTAAAATAAAGAAATACAGAGAGGGAGGTAAAGAGGGAGTCCTGGCTAATAGGTTGCTTCATCTGTCTGGGAATCAGTACCCGGAGTAACCACCAGAAGGACCAGCTCCACTGGATCCAGCAGCAAGAGACTTTGCCAAAGAAGCTTGCACAACAACATCTATCATGATTTCTTTAGTCTCGGCTACTTCCTCAAACATCTCTTCGTCAGTTTATGCCTCTGATCCAGGATCAATTGTATGCTCATTCCATCTCTATGTCTTGCAGGCATTTCGGGCACGTCTGGAATTTCCATTGTTCCAAAGATCATGGATATATCGGTGGACTTTAGGTAGTCCATATCTTTCTTCAGCTTTGCAATGGTTGCCTTTAAGGCTATTACTTCCTATGTGGCTCCTTGATCATGCTCACACACTACTATCCTGGCCTCTAAAGCATCAATAGTAATGCTTAGTGGTCTCACAGCATTGTTGAGGGCAACCTGAATCATGCCTGGAATGGAGCTTTCTGTGTTAGCAGTCCGACAATTAGTAGATTGGGCAAGCTGTCCCATTCGGATAAAGGATGCCTGAGTGATCGACTCACAGGAGGCAATGGCAGTCGTAGGTCTGGGTGGTAATGAAGCAGTAAAGGGACCTGTAGGGTCAGAAGGAGTGGTAATGACATCAATATACATGAAGGCCTAGGGGCTGGCGTAGGCAAAGATGCCTCTGCAGGTATAGATCTAGTGGCCACAACTTCCTTCTGTTTCTTTTTTATTTGGTCCTTAAGATATTCGGCTTTGATCTTTCGGATATTGGTGGAGGTGGTGGCAACCACTTCCACATCCTTCGTTGCATCTCTAGGTACCCGGGCTCTTTTGCATAATTCAGTGATTAATTATCGGGAAAGGGAGAGATGTCTGGCTCTGGTTTTCATGCATATGGATCTCAGAGGCAAAGATTATCCGGAGATTTATCCTGGTTTTCTCCATGATTCATCCAAGGCAAGTTGCCTTAGTATGACGAAGGATTGATTCATTTTGTGATGGCATAACTGTGTTGCTGATGAATCCGAACCAGTATCATGCAGCTATGTTTAGATTTTTCTTCTCAATTGGAACTCCTTATGCTAACCATGTCGGAGCATTATCATTTGAGACTAGTGGAGCTAACCACTTTTTCATTGCATCCAACTTTTGTGTCTTGATCAAATGCTGGCAGTGGTCATTAATCTTATCGGACATACTCAAAGTTGTGTTGATAGACTCACTATCACAGGCTACCTTCCTTCCTCTGACAACCACGTAGTCAACTGTTTTAAAAGATGAGACTAGCCTTTTCCGTTGAGGTACCAATGCACTGTATGTGTCGTAGAACTTTCTAACCCAGCTTGGTATGTAAGAGCCACAATGCCTTGTAAAGATTAGGAACTTGTGGTGTTTTAGGCACTCCATCACTTCTGGATACCTATCAATAACCCCATCTATGGAAAGTCGTTTCTCCTCAATGATCGTTCTCAGACCGTCCGCCTTTGATCAATTCGTTGATCCATGTTAGGGACCTTGTACAGGAGGTGGCAGCATTAATGCTTGCTCTGAAGCTGGAGGAGTTGGAGTGGTGGATTGACTATCTCTGATCCGATGTGGATCACGTATCATTTTGGAATGTAACTCAGCCCTCCTTGCTTGTGTTTGGTAGTCTTCATCAGAATCCGCACTCTCACTGTTGTATATGGGTGGCTCGGTGGTGTAGAAACTTGTGATGTCAGAGCTTGCGTCGGATAATTCAAAGGTTTTGCCCTTCCCCATGCTTTTTGAAGTTGTGGTAGCTTTGCCCCTGGGTGGAAGTGCATTTTCACTAATCACAATTCCTTTTTCCCTTCCTCTGGTCGATCGTTTGGCCATATCTGCAAAAAGTTAAAGAGAATAGTTAGTAATTACATTGTAGCACACAATTGCAGACAGACTCGCTGATTTAATCAACGAATCGTCGAACCTCTTTGGCGATCATGATTATGTCTGCCGAAAGTTACAGAGCCCACAATGCTTAAGATATGAAATTAAGGGCTATTTAGGGCTAGAAGGCGAACCGCTGAGTGATTCGGCGAGCTCAACTTAGCTCACCGACTGACCTAACGCCTGAGATTCCACTCACTTTACAAAATCGATCGTACAAACTTAAAAAACAAAATTAAACTATGTATTAATGAAATTCAGCCCCAAACTCATAGCACCCATTCATGGTCAACACCCATTATGCATAGTTCACAACATTTAGTTTCAAGGTAAGCAGAGTGAAAAAGAAATTCGAACAGTAAAAATAGATAGGCCCCAATTTACAAATCAGAAGCAGGCATTCAAAAATTTCTACTCATATCAGATCGATCTAATACACATTAATGGACACCTAGATTGCAGATGAGGTTGAACCTTTCAAAAGCAAACGGGGGTTTTCCAGAAACCCTTTTTGCTGAGTAAACAAAATTATAATGCTAGGCGGCAACGAAAATCCGAGTTCCAAGCGCTAATCCATGACTAAAGTACTACTTTAAGGTGAGAGAATGTAAATTACTAACTTGGTGTGAAGTTATGGAGTTTGAAAGTGAGAAAGAATAAAGAAGGGTGACTGTTGGCAATATATGTTGTTCAATTTGTGTCCATTTGGCGAAGTTAGTCGCACTCGCCAACCCACTCGGCGATTCGCCGAGAGCTTATTTATCCCTCCCTTTCTTTAAATTCTTCAATTTTCAGAGGGTGAATTTGACGGTCTGCATCGAGATCGCCAAACTTGTTGGCGATGCGCCGAGTTGCTTTTCGAGTTTGCCGAGTTTTATAGGCTCTGTACAACTCTTGTATTGAGCCAAACGACGGATCCAGTTAGGCTTGTAGACCTGTTTGGTGACTCGCGAAATGGACTTTCTGCTCGCCAACCTGAAATTTTCCACACTTTCCTCGTTTTAACCTGCAACACAACACACCATTATTCATAAAAGTAAAATCCTAAATGTTTAAGACCTTGGGTTGCCTCCCAAGAAGTGCCTTATTTACCGTCATGGCATGACATAAGTCATTGCTTAAGTTTCGTTGTTGGGGTTGGCCATGTCCTCATTAGGCCACCCACTGTTTCTCTGCGGATGGAGTTGAGGCAATGCATGACTCATCAGGTCCTCAAGCAATTCGATAGCTTTAGAATGAGACCAAATAATTTGTTACATTCCTTCGATGTCTTCTTTCAATCCCTCCAGCTCTTTGTCTTGCTCAGTCACCTTGCGGAGAATTGTTGAGAGCATTCCCTCGATGCGTTCTTCACCATATTTCTTTTTAACTCATCTATTTGAGTCATTAGTGTGGTCATCCAGAGATCCTTTTCAACCTCTTGGCTCATTTTAGGCATATTGTCAAGCAGTTGGACTGTTATTATATACGGCTGCTTTAATGTCCCGCCAGGAAGGAGTTGGTCAATCAACATCTTGTTTCTGGGGCCAAGACTTGGTAGAAGCAATCAAGAGGTTTGTACCGGGAATTCCATGAGTGGGGCATTGAGTTAGAAGTTCATTGAATCTTGCCCATGTCTCATGGATCCTCTCATCCTCCAATTTCTTGAAGGTTAGGATACAATCCTGATACATCATTACCTCTAATGGAGGAAACTCCATTAGCTCCCAAATATTTCTCGCTTTCACTTGTTTAGATTCCGACAAATCACAAAACACAACTAAGAATTAAGTTAGTGAACTACAACTAAGAAGAACAAAAATTCTACTAATCTAAAAATTCTCAAATAACACCACTCCCCGGCAGCGGCGGCATTTTGATGCTTATCGTGACCAACGACACTAACCTACAATATGAGTGTCTACGATCGTCGATAATATAGTAACCCAACCAATGATTGGGTCGTGTCCCAAGGGAGTGGTTTTGAGAATTAGTAGAAAAATAAAATTAAGTTCAAACTAGTCGTAGCTAAAGACATTAACGATTAAAAACATTGTAAATAAATAAAAAGGGGTGACACAAAGGTATCAAATAGGGGTTTTGTCACAAGTAGTAAAAAACAACAAAAATAACAAGAAAATCAAGTATGGGGACAAGTTCTTGGGGTGTGACCGCAATACAGGTTGAGATAAATCATTGGGTACATGCTTTCGATAGGAAATTTGCACGATAATAGTGACTAGGCTAAGCTTTAGATAGAAACAAGTTCCCTCTCGAGAAACTTACCCCGTTTCAAATACGTTCCTCTCGGACAACCATTTGTGACATGAAAGACATCCTACACCTTACCCCATTCACTCTCTCGAGCTGAGTGTTAGGATATGGGACTAGGGCTCACCCTCTAGGGCTGAACCTCATGTCGACCCACTCCTTAGGCCATCAGTCTAGCGGTCTTGGTTTCGCGACCTCCCTCTTAGGCAAGCCGAAAACACATGAGTGGTTTTTTATTTGCAACTACAAACCAATTAAATTAAACCACAACCACTAGGTGAAATCACCATTAAAATACATCTATCATATCAGCAAGCAATACCTAACAACAATATCAACACATATTTGCTAAATCACACCCCAATAGTGGGGTTTTTAGCTACACATCAAGAAATAACAAAATACACCTAAAGTGATACTAAAATCAAATGGGTATTAAGGAATTAAACTTTGATTTAAGAAAAGGAAAGAGAATGGAGAAGACCCACTTCCAACTTGGGGAAGATGAAATCCTTCTTTCTTCAAGTCTCCCAAAAACCCTCTCCAAACTTGAGAGAAAATATCCCAAAAAGTACTATTCTATTGTGGAAATTAAAATAAATGTTCGACTCCTAAAAATTAATAACAAGTTTATTATTTATAGACTTCAGAAAATAGTGCTGGCAGATCTTTCGGTGAGGTTAGTCGAAATCGCCGATTAACTCGGTGATTCGCCCTTTAGTGTAGTTCATCACCATATTGCACTAGCCTTCAACATGGTCGTGCTCTGTGTCATTGGGAAAGATAGTACTGCTTCGCAGAAATATTCGACAAAATGCTGGCTTCTTTTTTCATCGCCTTTTTTATCATGCTCCTTCGAACTTTGCATACTGGAACATAGGGTGGAGTGCGTCCCTTCGGCGAATCGCCAAGTGTGAATAGTGATGCTCAGGCTTCAGTTTCTTTATTCTTTTCAGCCTTTTTGTTCCTTTTTGCGCCTAAGTGTCCATGCTTCCACTAAAACTTCAAATACCTCAAACTAAAGAGTTTTCATTAGATATTGAGACAAAATAAACATTCGAGAACACTATTTCTATCAAAATAAAGCCCTAAATGAGTCCAATTTTTGGACTCTTCAAGCCTACGTTACAAGCCAAGAAAGTCCTATAGTGATCCTAGAACCTAGTTGGAGAGTCTAAGCAGTAAAAATAAGGGCAAGCCTATGGTATTGAGCACTACTTGTAATTGAAGTTACTTCTGAGCGTGAGTGTTGAATGAATCCTTGTACTTAAAATCATATTTATTGTGTGAAAAAAGGGATTTCGTTTGAAGTAAGGTCACTGGTGACATTGTTGGAAAGTTGGTACCTTAGTGATAATAGAACAGTGTATGTGGTGAGTTGATTGGTCGATCTGTGTCATATTTTGATCCACACAAATTAGCTTTCTAAGAGAACAGATTTTGCACCTGAAAAGAGAGTTGGGATAGAGAGCCATGTGATTGCTTGTGCTTAAATTGCTTGCTTCTATACAAGTGTCGTTTAGAGTCTTAGTGCGTCGCTTGAGGACAAACAACGATTTTAAGTTAAGGATGTTGATGTACTGTGAGTTTATGGCATTTTTGATACATTTCACTTGAGAGTTGTGTGTGTCTAGGGCTATTTTGTATTAGTTTATATGTGTTTTTCTCATGTTTGCATGGAATAGGTTCAGGCGCGAAAACTTGAAGACACAACTGAAAGAAGTGCAGAAAAGGGCATCTACGGAGGTAACTTACGGACTGTAGGTCCAGTTACACCCCGTAGATGATAGTCATAGAAGGGCAGGAAAGGCATTGCTAATAATCATGGAATTCTTGACCAAGTGTGGAACCACGGTTGGGACTTACGGACCGTAGATTGATCTATGGATCATACTGTTGCTCCGTCAAATCATTCAGAGATTGGTTCCAATACATGATGCTGAAAAAATCTAAGTGTGGCGTTACGGAGAAGAGTTACGGACCGTAGATAGACTTACGGTCCATACTGTTGAATTGTCGATTGCGACAGAGATTTTGCAGATTTTGAAGAAAGAAAAATTGCCTAAGTCCTGAGCCACAGAAGGGACCTACGGACCGTAGGTTAGTCTCGTAGAATGAAGATGCGTCCTGCAACTTTATTTCCTTATTTCATTTCCTTTTTAATTAGGACTTATTTTTCTATATATAGGGTATGTAAACCTCGTTTTTGGAGATTAGATATTATTATTTTTGTTCTAGTTTTTGGCTTGGGAGATTAACCTGCACTTTAGCAATTCTTAATTTCCTAAGCACGTTTTGGTGATTTTTACTTTGAAATTCAAGTTGAAATTCTGGGATTACTCTACTCTACTACGTAAGTTCATGATTTATTCTTCAAACATTATGAATTGTCTTTTTGCTAATATGGGTAACTAAATCCACAACTAAGGTTGTGGGAACCATGAGCGATTAACGAAGTATGAATAGTAACTAAGTAATTCCCGAATAGTGTTTTGCATGCATTGATAATTTATTCGTCTAGAAGTCTTTTTAACGGTGCGCAACGTTAGAACTCGCCTTGTTGCTACTTGTTGGACCAAGGAGGTAGTTAATAAGAAAAGAATTATCAACATAGATTTAGTGTGATACTATCTATTAGAATTAATGTCGATTGGTGCGAGGGTGAAAACTAAGCCATACATCGATGTGATGTCTAATATGAGGTAATGGTAAGGGTTAGTAAATTATACACACGTAGCCGAACAAAGGTGCGGGGTGAAATTCTCTAGATGCCAGACCAAGGATTTAGAGATACATAACTTATCGCTTTCCATGTAATACACTAGGAAGGGATTGCTATTACTAGGATTACGAATGTTATGAGCTTATGGGGAACACGTACGCCCTAGTTTCCTTCTCAATTTGATAACAACAAAAGTTTGAATCTTGCTTACTAATTACTTTCATAATTTCCAAAATTTGTTACACAAATTCCCCCCCCCCCCTCTTTTATTTATTTGTCTCAGAAATACATTGGCTAAACGAATATAATCGTTATTGAACTTAAGTCTATACCATATTCCTCGTGGGATCAACCCCAACCTACAAGTTGGGTTCTTTACGTGATAACGATCGCTTATGCTTCTGGAAAGAGGTGTAATTTGAGCATATCAACCATCACCAAATGACACACCACCACCCTGGTGTGCTTCCAAAGAGATGAAGTTTTGAGTGTCTCCAGTCATATAGTTTGAGCATCCACTGTCCATGTACCAGCACTGACTGTTTCCTCTCTTTTCACAAGAACCACTTATTAGACTTAGGAACCCACTTGAGATGGAGTTCCCAAAAACTGTCAAAAGGTTTAACAAAAAACCTTCATTTCCATGGGGCAAAGTATTCTTGCTAACATGGTAGCTGGGACCAGGTACCATTTTCTTTTCTACATTTATTTTTCTTGACTTGAGGAAGTTCTCATGGCTTTCTTTTACTCTTTTTAGAGACTCACATTTTTTCTTCAGATGACCATTTCTTCCACAATGGGTACACAGAAGATTGTCAGAGACGGAGACATATTTACTGTGAGGATTGTAGGGAGGTTCTATCTGTCAACAACCTAAGACCTTTTTGTTGTTGAACTTCTGATTAGATAAGTTTGAAAGGATCTTAGACGAATCAGTCCATTTCAGGGAATGGTTCAATTCTTCTTTGATCTTACTTAGGTCCCTCATTAATTGAGAATTCTTTTAAAGAGAGGTAGCTAAGTTAGACTCAGATGCCTTTAACTTCTCTTCTAATTCGACTTCAAAGCTATTGAGTTTTCATTTCCCACCCTCAGAGGTACTAGGTCCCTCGTTGGGATGCAGACTCTCAGTTTCTAGAATACTTATCCTAACACTTATTTCAGACATTTGAGAGTTAAGGGCTGCATTTTCATCCTCACACAGACTCAGTTTTTCACTTATCAACATATTCTCAGTGATTAATTCATCTACTGAGTCAATTAGTACTGCAACAAGTTTTCTCAATCTTTTAGTGGATAAAGTATCTAGGTCACTTTTGAGATAAAAAAGGGTTACCTCATCATGGTTCTCTTCGTCGTCCGATTTTGCCATCAGTGAGAAAATGGAGTTGAAAACGGTTTCATCATCTTTGACAGCCATCATCGAGACATTTTCATGGTTGTCTTCTTCTTCCTCAGATTCGCTGGAGCCATTTCCCCAAACTGCAAAGGCTTTCTTCACTACTTGATAAGCGCGAGCCTATCTTTTAACATAGTCTGGGACCTGGTCTCTTCTACGAGGTTTGAAGTCCTGAGTTTCCTGCTTCTGGCTTTGATAGTCCCTCATGAAATGTCCAGGCTTCCCACATTTGTGGCAAAGATCATTTGCATTTGCTACTCTGCTGGTAGAGCCTTTCTTCTGGAACACTCCATGCTTCTTGATTATCTTCTGGAACCTTCTAGTAAGGTATGCCATCTCATCCTCCTCTTTTGACCCATCATCCAAAGACATCTTCAAAGCTACTGATTTCTTCTTCTTTCCTTCCTTCATAGTTGACCCCTGTTGCCTGTTCAACTCGTAGGTTTGAAGGTTTCCAATTAAATCATCCATGGTGAGTACCTTCAGATCTCTTACTTCAGTGACAACATTCACTTTGCTCTTCCATGACTTGGGAAGTACCCTGAGAATTTTTCGAGCTTGTTTGCTTGGGTGAATAGGCTCACCAAGACATCTTAGTTCGTTGGTAATGGAAGTGAACCTTGTATGCATCTCATGGATGGTTTAACCTTCTTTTATACTGAAATTCTCATATTGAGTCATTAGCATATCTACCTTGGACTCCTTTACTTGGGTCTTTCCTTCATGAGCTGTTTTTAGACAGTCCCATATTTCTTTGGTCGTCTCGCACACAGAGATTCTGTTGTACTCATCTGGACCAATCCCACATACTAGCAACTTCTTTTCTTTATAGTTTTTTTCTATCTTTTTTCTGTCAGCTTCATTGTATTCCCTTCTGGTTTTGGGAATCACTTTGGTGAGTTCTCCTTCCACTACATCTTTGTTGGGAATGTATGATCCATCAAGAATCACATCCCACAGCTCAGTATCTTCAACATTGATGTAGTCATGCATGCGCGTCTTCCACCATCCATAAAATTGCCCGTTGAATCGAGGTGGTCTAGTGGTGGACTGACCTTCTTCCAAGCTTGGTGGAGCAGCCATTTCTTCAGGATCTTTTCTTTTCTAGGTGTTACCCAAATAGAAAAGTCAAGCTCTCATACCACTTGTTGGAATGTATGCATCCACTAGCTACGATAGGACCAAATCCTTAACACAGTAATGATAGACAAAAGAAGATACGGAAAGAAAAGATAGCACACACAACGTTATGTGGAAACCTCCTTGCTCAAGGGAGTAAAACCACAACCTGTCTCACAGGATTTTCAAACTGTTTTTACTATTCTTCTCAAGCAAAAGTAAAACACAGTTTACAACCACACAAAAGATTAACCTCCTAATCTCTATTCTAAGTATTACAAACTATTACTTAATGAGCCAAAGCAATGTTTGCATTGCCTACTATACTAACCCTCACTGATTAATATAGACTTTTAACGTAAGACACAAAGTTTCCCTCAACTAAGTTCTTACAGTGATTCACACAAGTTTTGAAATGTTTCTAACACAAGTGAAACGAATCCTACAATGTAAGCACAAATACAAGCAATCAAAATAACAGCAGGTTCAAGAAGCAAATCGTCAGTCTATGAGGTCCCTTGTTGTTTTGTTGAAGCTTGAATGTTCTCTCTTTGAATGAATGATCTAATTTGTTGTTTGTGATGTTGAATATATCAATCAATCATAAAGAAGTAATAACCGTTGGAAAAATAACCTCGTCCATTTTGATGGAGCATTTTCCAACAAAAAAACTCAATCACTAATATGACATAGGCGCGCATCCACTTTTCAAAAACAATAAAATTACTTATGACTTGGATATTCTTCGTGAAATTTCTGGTTACGCCACTCACGGTGAATATACATACCTTTCAAGTTAGGGCTGTTCAAAATCGAACCGAAACTAATAATTTGAACCGAAAAAAAATTATTGGTTTATCAATAATGGGTTATTGGTTTAGCGGTTTAGATAACGGTTTTGATTTTTTTGGTTATCGGGTTATCGGTTCTTAACGTGTTAACCGATAACCCGATAATAAATTAAATAATTATATTTATACCATTTTGTATTTAAAGTCTTTGACTTAGAGTTTGGTTTCCTACTTGTATTTGTGGTTTTCTTAAACCCTTGGTTATTCTACAATGTAAAAATATTTGCTTTTGAACAAGATGTAACTTGTAAATTCATGTGCACAATTTTCATTTGGTTTGTCACCTTGTTTCTAAGTGATTTTCAATGAATTTTTTTGGTGTCAAATCTTAACGGTTGAACCGATAACGATCAATAATCGATAAACCAATAACCGATAAACCAAGATCTTAATGGTTCTATAACAGTTTAGCATCTCTACAATTCGATAATCAATAAGTCAAACCGATAAACTTCAAAACCCGAACCGACCGATATGTAGCTCTAAGTATATCTCTAGATGAATAAACAATTTAAACTTGAATTCGGGACTAATTGGCCACCATAATTGTTTTCTTAATACTATAATAACGATGACTACTCACAAGTACACCAGTGAAAATATAGCTCAAACTTGAATTCAGCTCTAATTGGCCATACTCTGTCCTATGCACCAGTCAATTACCCCCCCCCCCCTGAATTTATTGCACGTTTAATCCTTGAGAGCTATGCCAAGAAGGGTTCTCTCAGTGTCTTAGGATTGGGTGTGTGGAACCTTATGAAGAATGCGACTACGACTCCAATTAAAGCAAAAATCCCTGGAATGAAACCTAGAGAAAATCGTGTAAC